>PVKS010006153.1:64193-80374 GCA_004027875.1 Aplodontia rufa
AAAAATTCATTTCATAAATAAAATGCTTGCCTTTTTCATTTGTCTACTCTCTCTGTGTCTGACATTTCCCATTTTTATTTCCAGTTTATCTTGCCACGTAGGAAGATTAATGAAACCCTTTGGTTAATAAAGCTTTAAAACCTGTCAAGATGGAGGAGTTTTTGTTGGTTGAATTTTCTACTTAATAAAAGAATAAATCAGAAACACTTTTATTTCATCCTTTTGAGATTAAAAAAATTGATCTGTCATAATTAAATCAGTGTTCATAGTCTGATGCTCTTGTCTGGCACAAGGCTATCATTTTGCAGTCCAGGTCATAGCTCCCAAGAGTTGGAGGATTGTAGACACAGTACATTTGTGTAGCCTTGCCATATTGATTCAAATACTTTCAAGATATTGTGTCAATATGGACTGTTTCCAAGGTAAAGTGAAAAATCAGTGCTTTGTATTGAGTAAGTCTCTTAATGGCATATTTTGCTACTGTTTCTTATTTCTTTCAAAAGTGACACACCGGAAAAGCAATGATGATTAATTGAAATTTTGGCTACTTTGAGTCTGGCACCTTCCCAGACCCAATTACAAAAGGACACTAATTTAGCAAACTTTTTTTCCTTACCTACAGTAAGCAAGGTACTTAATGGAGGATGGGGGTCTAATTCCAAAGTAAATGACTTTTCAAAGTAGTTTGCATCTTTTGTGGACTTCTCTGTCCTCCTCAGTTTTAGGCTTTTCTAAAAACCCAGCACTCCATCAGCAAAAATAATCAAGATAAATACGGCCATTTACTAGGAACAATGAACAGGCAAGAAAACTGGAAGCTTAGGAAGTATAATTTATTTGGTGACTTATTTACTTATTTATTAGTGCTGGGGAATTTACTCAGGGTCTCATGCATACTAGGCAAGCACTCTACCACTGAGCTACATCCATAGCCCAGGAAGTGCAAATTTTAATTCTCTCTCTCAAACCAGGAATCAAAGCATCCAAATTGCAATTCCAGGTAGAGCCCAACCAGCTCGTTCTTACTTTCCTGCCACCGTCTGACTTCCTCAATAACAAGCTAGAACAAAGCTGCAGAAAATGCTTCCATTTATAGCTATTTACTATCCCTTGACCCTCAAGGGAACCTATCCAAAACACTCCCCACCCCTTGCAGCCTGTCCAAAATGTCCCTGTGGCCCCCATCTAGTGTAAGGGGATTCCTGTCTTTAATAAAATACGGAGGCATAGTGCCTGTTTTCCTTGTCCTTCCTGCTTCTGGTCTCTTCCATTGCTCATAGTCCATCCCTCCTATGGTCTTTGCCTCTGTTTAGTGGCAGTCCCTTTATAGTGAACTTCTCCTTTTCTTCTATGTCATCATAAATATGGAATTTTTCCAGGAGCCTCATCTGCCAGCAAGCAGAAAATTGAGCATCAATTGACTAGCAGTTATTTTGGATAGCCACCATTCTCATACCTGGTAATTATATTTAAAAATGGGACTGATTTAACTTTTTGAATATGTCCACATAATTAATTCCATTTTTTGAGAACTAAGATTCACTTACAGCTTTTAGTGAAGAATATCTCTTTGGCTCCCATAGCAGATGCTATCAGTGACTCACTAAATCCCTGGGGCCTTACCATGTCAATGTGCACTGGCCCATCCACCAGCTGCAAATACCTGTCTCTCTTTTACCTGAGGACTTTCTCAGAAATCCAGAAATAGTGTTTTTCTCTAGCAGAGAAGGTATGAATTCTGGGATTTATCATTTCTAAGCAGCCTTCACCAAACAATCACAAAAGGTAGAACGTAAATATTTCAGTTCTCTTGGACCACAGAAAGGACAGTTCTGAGGTTCCTGTAATTAAGAGTTCTCTTGTGGGACTAAGCTCTAACATCCCAGCCCATGCTTGGCCATATTTTCTTGATAATACACCTGTCATTTGTCTGCACCCCTGCTCTGCTTGCTTTTCCACTTCCATACCTGTGTTTCCTTAATCTTATAAACCAATTTTGTCAGGTCTTTGTCTCAGAGTCTCTACCTGGACAATCTTAGGTTAAGACAACTGTCTACTATTTTTTCCAGATATAGATAAGCACTAAAATCACAAAGATGAATAAGAAATTGTTCCTTCTTCAAGGCATTCACAATTCGTTGGAGAAACTGAATAGAAAGAGGATGAGTCAGATAACCTATCACCTTCCTTCCTTTCAAGCCTCACCCAGTATTGCAGCCACACATAGCTTCTCTGGAGTCCTGCCTCCTCTACAAGACCTAGAGTCCCATGGCTCTGTTTGGCCAGTTGATCTCAGTGGTATTGCCTAGAAATGATACAGAGGAAACTCTTCCAGTTTATATAGAGGTGGCACACAGCTGACCAGGAAACTCTGATCAATATTGACTAGGAGAACTTCATTGTCATATTGAAAGTGTGCATGACTTTCCATTTTCCTGAAAAACAGGTTGACACTTTTAAATGCATTTTTCTTTGTACAATCTTGGCCAACTTGTAGTTCATTGATTTATTAGAAAATATATTTCAGTTAATAGGAAAAGTATAAATGTTTATGTTATCTGGTGAAAAATCAGACTCAATTCTATGTTTTGGCCTCTTCATAAAGTTTTAGATGAAAGATGTTTATTAAGGAGTATCCTTGTGGACTAGGGACATAGCTCCATGGTAGAGTGCTCTCCCAGTATGTGTAAGGCCCTCGATTTGATCCTCAGCAAGGCATATACATCCACCCAAGGAGTGCCCTTGGGATTAATATTTGGGGAAGTGAATGACAAGAAGCAGAAATGGGCAAAAAGAAACCACAAACTGTAATGGTAGTCCCAGAACAGACTTGGCCCATGCCATGAAGAACTTTGAATTTAAAAGTGATCAACATCACATTTTTTCCAGGAGGGAGCAAGAGGGTCTTCTGAGAAAAGGTGATGGGTAAGATGGCTATCTACAATTGAGGCAAGCTTTGACAGGGCAACAATTACAGGATGTCTGCCAGCAGCACTTCCAACAAGTCCTTCATTACAGGGAGATCTGGCCAGTGCACAATGGTCTCCACCACAATTAAGAGTCCTTAAATGTGGAACATAATCATCTTTTGCCTGTTAATCAGGTCATGATATTGTGAGTTCACTGACAATTGTGGAAAATTGTGCATTTGTATGACTGAATTGCAGATGCTAAATTTCCTGTACTATCTTGTGGACTTTTTCGTGAAATCTATTGAACTAGAAACAACCGTCAAGCATCTGAAAACACCTTTTAATGTATCCTCCAATGTTCCTGGTGCATACTGGAGGAAGATTGTGGGAGTGCATAGAATTAAGCAAGATCTATCAGACATTTCTACATAATCCCATTATCAATGGGTCACAGATAGGACAGGGCACCACCATTCATAACAGTGATCATAAAAATAGCAGACAGCTCAGAAAACTAAACTTTGAAATATTGTTGATCTTGGTCAAAATATACAGTTAGTCATAAATAATTCTCATAAACCAAATAAAGTTAATATTATTTCAGTAGTTTAATTTACTTCATAATCTTTCAAGAGTCAGAGTGATACTATTCAGCTGTTGCATAGTAGCTATAAAGATTAGGGTGTTCTTAGCTGCTATGGGATATAGCCCAGATATGAAGAGGAAAAAGTACTTGGTCATAAAAGAATATTAAGCACATTATTTATGTGAGTGCCTACTTAACCTCATAGCTTGAAATACTTAATAGTCATTCTGGTTATTTTAAGTCAGGAGCTGGTTATGCTACTGTGGATATTTGAGCAGGGATAATCCCAGCTCTCAAGAATTGGTACAAGTTACTGACATACCTCCAACTGAATGACCTTGGGAAATCAGCTTCTTTGTCTCCATCTACAGAAAGATTGTATTAGAATATTAGTTTTCTTAACCAGGAAAATGAAGTTAATTTTTATGCAATATATTGGCAATCCATTTATATACCTAAAGTTGGTATAATAGACAGGATCTACTAGATAAACAGACAATAAAAGATATGTAAATATATATATATATATGTGTGTGTGTTTGTGTGTGTGTGTGTGTGTGTGTAATTAAAGCTGTAGTGTAAGAGTTGACTTATGTGATTACAGATTACAGCAAATAGGAAGCCCCTCATTCTGCCATCTATAGGCTGGAAAACTAGGGATACCAATGGTTTAAGTTCCATCTTGGTCCCAAAGCCCCAAGAAATTAGGAGGGTCAATGTCTGAAAGCTTGAGACAATGAGTGTCCCAGCTCAAGCAAAGGACAATTCACCCTCCCTCTGCCTTTTTGTTCTAGTTTTAGGCCCATGATGGATCAGGTGATGTCCATTAGAATTGGTGAGGAAAGATCTCTTTTATTGATTATTACACAATCTTGCCTTTTGATCCACAAACATCCTCATAGAAACACCAAAAAATCATGTTTACAGCTATCTGGGCTTCCCATAGTCTAGTTAAACTGATGCATAAAATTAGCAATCATTTCTAGTTTATGTGCTCCTACATGCCATTTGTGGTTTTTTATAAAAACAGAATTAACACAATTTGGGAAATCACTCTCACATAGAAGAATTCATGTTCTGTTTCCATCACATTCTTCCTCACTTGGACCAATCCTCACAAAGAGAGAGATCCCATTCTATTACTTGTAAGATCTGAGTTACATATCTACTCTTGTGACTGCATGCAGACAGGGGACTGGGAATGGCAGTACCGTTAGAATGGCTTGCAAAGGGGGAGGTTCCCAACTAGAAGAAGCATTGCTGAATAGGCAACACAATCGATCTTACCTATGCAGTGATCCATCTACCTTTTCTTGGCTTCTGCACAACTACTCTTGCCAGAGTTGCCTTAGCTGTCTAGGAACATTCCCTCAATATCTTTCCAAGACTCTCTTCTTTCACACCCCATTCAAAAGTGAATGTTCCTTCCTAAGCCCTCTCCTCAATTTTTGCATTTCTCTTGGGTGCATTCATAAAAACTGATTTCAACAACCACTTCTGGCTAACTTGAACTTTTGTGCAAGCTCCAAAGTCATATTTTCAATTGTCTGCCATATACACTGGGTACTCACTCCTGATACAGCATATTTGAAAACTGAATTTCTGAACTTTCTTAAAAATTTAATCATTCCTTTCTCAATGTTATCCTCATTCCTATCACAAGCCATACATGAAGAAATAATGCTACAATCATGACATGCAGGTAATGACATAGAAAATCAGGTGTTCATGTGGATGTGCTGGTTGGGGAATCAGCCTGGGCAGAATTTGAGAGAATGAAGTGGCTATAATGACATTAAGAAAAAGAGAAATACATGGAGAAAGACAAAGGGCCTTGAGGACAAATGTCACCACTTCACTACTTTGGCAGGGGTTTGTCTTAACTGATCCCAGAACAAGAAAAGCATGTAATAAATCAAAGTGGAAATATGTACTTGGAATGTGTGTCCCTAGAGCCTAAAAGTAGACAGAATCATAGACATTTAAAATCAAAGAGGGCATTTAAAGTCATGATACTCATGAAATTTTTGCTAAAATTGGCAATGTGATGGTAATTTTAGCCAAAATACACACAAAAGCTATGCCAAAAATCAAGTATTTATTGAATATTCTACTAGGAGCTCAGGTTTATATCTATAAAGATAAATAAAAATTACAAGACTCAGTATTGTTACAGGCAATGTAAAGCTACATAGAAAGTGGTATGGGTGCGGTCCATACTTCCTGTCTTCTCTTCACATCCCTTGGTTCAATCTTCCTTAATTTATTGCTGAATCCTTTACTCACTCTTATTTGTTATCTCCAAGTCCTTTCAAAAACAATTCCTTCTCTCATTCCCTTTTCTGAAGTGCATCTTCCCCATTCCCGTATCATCTGGCTAATTCCTAAATAGCATTTCAATTAGAAAGCTTTCCCTGAACTCAAGTTATGCTGGGATGCAAGTAATTAGAGCATTAACAAAATTAATGCAAATCACCACTGCATTTTGGTTGCTGATTTAGTTGATTGTGTTTCCCACAATGCCATCAATTCTGGGACACTATTTTGTCCATTATTTGTACATACATTTATACACAAAATTAATAACTATTCATTGAAAAGGAATGAATTATTGGTTTTTCTTCTCTTTTTTAAATAAAGAAGGTCAGTGAGAGAAATAAAGAATCAACTTTTATTGAGTTTTTCCCATGGCTTTCGTTGCTCCTACACTTAGATGTGTACGTGGGTGCTGGGGTTTGAACCTGTGTACTTGCACACGACAGGCAAAGCTGTAACTGCCCAGCCACCACTCCAGCATGGTTTTTATTAAGGACTATAGGAACTTAATAATAAAAGTGGCACTTGAATGTAGGTTTATAGATAGTCTAGGAAACTGAGTGATGGAGGAGACAGCAGAAGTATCCAAAATAAGTGATATGAATAACCATGGTTTTACGTATGAAATTAAAGGGAAGCTTGTTCCATGTTAAGGCAGTAGTTCTCAGCCTGGAGGCTACAAATTCCAATATAAGAATAATGGAATATAACCTATATTCAGCATTTCAAAATGTCCCAAAGAATTCATACATAAAGTAATATGTACTACATAGTTCCATCTCTGTCGTATGTGCATGTTGCTATTATGACTCTGAAACAACAATTAACAAAATAACACAGACAAGAGGGAAAGTGAGGAATAAGAGTTGCGTAGATGCTTCATCCTTCAATGCATGCTTTCTGCCTTTAACATTTTAAATCTTCAATAAAAAATTTGCTCTTCTCATTTTAATAGTAAAATGAGGAAATAGTCACTAAAATTACTGATTAAAAATTTTCCTAAGTGAGTTAGTAGTTTTGTAATAAATTACTTGATACTGTTTTAGCATTTAAAAAGTATGCTGAGGGGGCTGCAGCAGTGGCTCGGCAGTTTTGGTGCTTGTCTGGCATGGGCAGGGATGTGAGTTCAAACCCAAGTACCACGTACACAATGAAGAGTTGGAGCAACAAAAGTCACATCAAAAACTAAATAGAAAATTGAGTCTCTTTCTCTCTCTCTCTCCCTCTCACTGTCCCTCTCTCTTTAAAAAAAATATGCTGAGGCAAAAAGATGATTGAAGATTATTTTAGTTTTGAATATTCAGGAAATGCCTTGTAGATCAAGTTAAATCTATAATTATCAGGTTATGAAGTTTAGTTCTGAGTTCATTAGACAGCTATTTGATTAAAAGTTTTTTTGAAAAACCATTGATTTCTCCCCACAAGAGAACATGCTTGACCTAAAGCCAATAAATTGGTTATTTTTTTTAATAGGACTTACTAAGTATCTGAGAAATTTCCAGGCCATCAAAGCACAGTATGAGATTTGGCAAGAAACCTTTGAAAACTTATAAGGGGACCATTTAAACGATCTTCCATGTGGGAATTAATAAAGAGATTAGAACTTCTTTTGAAATTCTGGGTTATTTTTTAATTGAACACAACTTTCTAGATAAATGTCAAGAGAAGCCAGTAAATTGCTCAACTGACTTGGGAGCATGCTGAAGTGTAGCAGAATAAAAATTATAGACATTTAGGTCTATAAAACAAATAAGTAGCTTATAATATTTTTAGAGGAAATTATTCATACATTCATACAGATACAGGCTAATCGTTCCTAAACCAAAAATCTGAAATCTGAGCACTGATCTGATGCCACAAATAGAAAATTCCGCATCTGACCTCATGGGATGCATCGCAGCAAGATACACATGCACCAAAAATGTTTCACAAAATTGCCTTCAGACTATGGCATGAAGTGTGTATGAAGCATCAAAGAATTGTGTGTTTGGATTTGGATTCCAACCCCAAGATATCTAATTATGCGTATATGTATGTTTTCATTCTCTTAAAAATCCAAAATTCAAAATACTTCTGGTCCTAAGCATTTCAAATAAGGGATCTTCAAACTGTATGTAATTTTTAATTAATACATAAATATTTTAATCAATACATTTATATTTTTCAATGTCATCTTTTCCCATTTTTATTTCTTTCATGTCTTTATTTCTCCACACTCATCATTCTCCAAGTACATTACCATCCTATCATCCTTTAATATTTTTTAAATCCAACCATATAAATATAAAAAAATAGGTATTCATATGTATATACAGGACATTTAACTATCACTTATTATATAATAATGGGATCCAATAAGCTCATGGTCTTCTGTATCTTACTTTTCTCCTTTGACAATGAGATATGGAAATCTCTCCAAGTCATTCATAAAAATCATTCAATATTTGAAATAACTTTGTAGTATTCCATGTTGTGGGTATGCTGCATTTTTTCCTACTATGTATACAATTCATGGGAAGTCTCTTTAGTTTGGAAAGCCATATTTTCAAATTTTCACTCATTAATGCTGTTGTGCTTTTATATATACTTTTATATAGTGATTTTCTTTCTATATATACTTTTATATAGTGATTTTCTCATGAACATATTCTGAGATCTGTGGCTGCTGGATTGAATGGTATATACATTTTTAATTGTGGTAGATGCTACCAAACTGCATTACAAAAAAAGTCACTACAATGATTCACAATTCCACCAAAAATGTAAGAAAATATTCTTTTAAGATTTTCAGAGTATTAAATTACCCCCTTTGAAAGTTTTTCACTCTTTTAATAATTTCCACTTATACAGAATTATATCTACCTACTTGTGCTTTCCTGACCACAGAGGAATTTAATAATTTCTTTTAATTTTTTGAACTTCTGAAATTTATTTTTATGTTATTTGTCTAGTCAACATACTTTGCTTATTGTTACATTTTATTGCTTAATCTTGTCAATTTAATAAAAGTTCTCTTTTATAATATAGATATTAACATTTTGTCATCTGTGGTACTAATCCTTAATTCTTTCTCTGATATTTGGCTTTACTTATAGTTGCTTTAGAATAAACTTTTTTTTAAAAAAAAAAAGTAAAGTATCTATATTATTTTGTCCTCTGTATACTAGGCTTCTAGTTAACTAGAAGGCCAACATTGCTTTAAAATGAAACTGCCAAGATTTTTGCTCATAGTTTTGTAATTTTAACCTATTTATACCCAGATCTTTCAATCGTCTATTTTATTTGTTTGTAGGGGCTTTTGGACTGTTGTTTGTTTTCTGAAGTATAGGGACTGAACCCAGGGGCACTTTCCCAATAAGTTATGCTACATTCCCAGCCCTTATTATTTTACATTTTGAGATAGGGGTCTAAGTTGCACAGGCTGGCCCTAGATCTTGTGATCCTCCTGCTTCAGTCTCTTAAGTCACTGGATTACAGACATGGAACACTGTGCACCTGCTTCCTCTGGGTTCTTGTACATGATATATACATAAGCTCTACCTGAAACATTGCTAATTTGAAAGCATAATATTTCTTACCATTTTTGTAAATTGTTTTATGAAAGTTTAACTGTTTTATAGTTTTTTATGTCTTTCTGAGTCAACTTCTATTTTATGAGATTTTTACTATTGTGAATGCAATGTTTTCCCAGGTTCTAATAGTTTATTTCTTAAATGTAAAATAACTATTGATATTGCAGAGTTCTCTTTACTCCATCTGTCTTGCTAATGCATTCATTAATTTTAATTATTTCTATACTGAGACCTTTTCAGTTCTCTAAGTATTTAATCATTTGATCTACTACAAAAAATAGCAAAACCACATTTGCACAACCACAAATGTATTGATGAACACACAGGTTCTATGTGTAGTTTTTCAAATGTACTTTCATATACTATTATTTTGTTGAGAAAATAAAACTTACTCTGCATATGTGCTTGATCTTCTGTAAAATAAATCTAGATAAATAGAGATCAGCATTGTTGTCCATTTTCTTAGATATCTGATTTTGAACATCTCCAGGAAAGATTAATAGATCCCACATCATAATACTCTGGAAAACGTCTTAGCGACAATTAGGATATTGACACAGAATCCATAAGCCTTCATTTTTGTCTCCCTAATGCAATTCATGATGGCATTCATCAAGATGCTTCCATGTTTTGTTCTATGAAAGACCCCTTGGTGTTCATAGAGGGACCATTAGAAGTGTCCTTCTTGCTATGATATTACGAGAGCTTGCACTGAGAGCTCCATGCACCTTAGACCTAGGTTTGTAGGAAAGCAGGTAAAACTGCAGACCCTCCTGAAAATTTGTCAAGGAGTAGCCAAGCACAAGAGAAGGAGAGAATTGTTTTTTTTTTTAAATAATGGGGAGAAACTGTGGCAACCACAAATACATGTGTACATACACACAAATATTTGAAGACTTGGTGAGATGCTGGGTGCTTTTGCTAGTATTCTGGTTGTTCTTCAAAGAATAGTTTCTCACAGAAAGCTATGTGTGCTTTAAAGCTTTTTTGCAGTTTGTTAGATTACAGTTGATGACTTTTCCCACAAAGCCCTAAAAGCCCCAAACTTGTGATCAGTCAATGTTTGGAATTCTTGTCTTAGTAAATTTGTCTTGTAGTTAGTTGGCACTGCCTCTTCTATTGTACATTGAAAATATAAAATGCTTCTAATTATTCCTATGATCAGTTGCTGAGTGGCTATTAATCAGCAAATTTATTATTACTGTGATTTAAGCATGATTAGAGAGCTCCTCCTTTATTGTCATTAGCTATTTCATCTTTATCTTCAGTCATCATTACACTTCAGAGTCAACATGGCTGTCTTATGTCAACATGGCTGTCTTATGTCCCCACTCGAAAAGAGAACTTATGACAAGCATTTATGTATAAGTGATTTATTTAGAAAACTTCAGAGAAAAGAACTGGAGCAGAGACATCTAATCAAAGAATGTGTGGAACTGGTTACAAAGGTGAGCAACTACATTTGGCTTGATCACACTGGGACCCTTGGAGAAGTTGTGTAGAATGCTGCATGGAAACGGTACAAATTGCTCAACTGCAGGACGGGAAAGGTGAGTATACTGTCACCAATTCTAGTTCTCACAATCATGTTACCCATTAACATTGATCTCTTAATAGTTCCAGTTTCCACCTGTGCCCAATGGCTGTACAGGTTCCTAATGGCTGCCAACTGTGCCATTGGAGATACTCCATGGAGAAAAACAAATAGAAAACACACATGTGCATCTGAGAGAGCTTTTTTTCTGCAGCAAGAAATCACAAAAGTAAAGGTGAACCAAGGTATGAAGCTGGATGCCAAAACAGTAACAATCTAATAAAAGCTTAACAGAGCAAGTGAATTGCTAATCTAAAATTATTGGTACTCAATCTAGCTCTAGAATTATGGACAGTCATTTTTTCCAATGGAGCACAATTATAGCATGATTATTTATATTGTGAAAAAATGTCTTTTGTTTATTTTTTATAAAATTGCATGTATTTCAATATAACTCTGATAGCTCTCTGTCCTTACATATTTTATTCTACAACCATGCTCTAGATCAATGGTTTTAAAATAAACAATCCTGTAATGATTTAGAGGATGAATCAAAGGAACTATTGCATTAGAACACATGAGAAAGTAAATCAGAACTCAGGTAGTATCCATAAAGGTGGAGATGGGGGAAAGCTACAAAAGACATGTAGGTGAAATCAACATAACAAGTGGATAGGAAGAGTATGGGAAATGATAAAGCTGAGATAACTCCAAAATATCTGCCACGAATGAAAAGGTAGACTGGATCATTTTGTATCTCTGTCTCAAAGACTGCCACTCCCCATCCATCCAAACAAAAGTAATGACAGAAAAGACCTCCATCTCTTACCTAAACCACTGAACTACCCCCTCGTTGATTTCCTTGGGTCTTTTCTTTCCTTCTCCAATCCAGTGTCTCATAGCAGCCACAGTGATATTTTCAGAGCATACTTTTCTTTAACTACAATGATAAAATCCATTGTTGGAGTTTTTTACTGGACTTAGAAAATAAGGAAATATTTCATATATTTTAGAAGACTCTACACGATCTTGCTCTTGATTGCCTCGTCCACATCTGCAAATTTTACTGATCTCCCAAATTCAAACATCTTCTTTCCAGTCTTTCTAGCATGCCAGGCTCCCTCCCTCTGAGGGCCTTTGCAGATGCTGGCATCTCTGACAGGAAGTCATCCTAAGCCTTGTTAACTGCTGCGCATCCTTTTGATCTCAAATCAATTCACTGCCTTCCACTTTTTCCCACAAAGCAGGCAGGTCCCCTGTTGGATGCTCGATTGCACTTACCTCTTTTAGCATTCAGCTCAGCTTGGAATCAATTTCTATTTGTATGATAATGTGATTAATGAGAATGTCTCCTGTCTAAAAAATAAACTCTATAAATACAGGGACCATTATTGTTTTGTTCAACACTTTATCTTAGTCTATAGGCTATCATCTGACTTTCAGTGATTTTTGATTGAAGTATTTCTGATCACATGCATGAAATAATTGATGAAAAGGAAATAGATTTATTAGAAAATGTATTTTATGTATATTCACCTATGGGAAATTCTAAAGATGATTAGCAAGGAGCTAATAGTCAGGTCTCTGTGGTTGAAAAGTTTGACTTTAGAGTCAAACTGTCAGGGTTTTGTTATTTACTATCTCTGTGTCACTAGGAAAATTGTGTGATATTATTCAACCTGATTTTATTCTCCTTCTACCTCATAGGAGATTGTTGTGAGGTTCAATGTGACCATGCATGTTTATGTGCTAACCCTGCACCAAACATAGAGACAGTGCGCAATGTAATTATTGTTACCATTTTGGAGGTCTGGGCAACAAGGAAATGTTGGGGCCAGATATAGGTTTTCAAATTATTCAGGATGTTTATTTTAATGGAAGTAATTGACATTGTTTAGAAGAGAATATAGAGTGTGGGGGAAAGGCCAAAAAAGATAAGTTGAGTAAATATCAAAAGAATTGGGAGGGAATGAGGGGGAAAACCTACAAAATGTTAATTAGAAAAGGCCAAGAAAGTTTGGCATCAAATAAGAAAGGAGACCATCTTCTTTCCTAATCATTTGTTAATTTAAAATAATTATAAGGCACCATAGTGGCACATGCCCATAATCCCAACTACTTGGGAGGCTGAGCAAAAATAATTGTGAATTCAAGGACAACCTGGGCAATATAGTTGGGAAAAAATGAAATTTAAACAAGTAGAATAAATCTATTTTTTCAGTGGTAGGTCTTAAAATATCTGAGAAGCAATGTAACCATAAAAAGTCAGAAATTACTGAGTTATCTAGAAATTATTTGCTTTGGCTTCAGAACATTCTTACCGGGAATTTAATGTTCTTTCTTCTTTGTTGTATCAGAGAATAGCTTCCTCGGTCCTTAATTGATCTATAAAGCACTATGATGAAATGATATTTTGATGGAGGATCAAATGGTTGAATATTTCTTCAAACAATGTACAGAGCCCAGAGTCAATGCCAATGTCCTATTTGTATCAAGGCATTTACTGTAGAAAATCAAATGACTTTGAGTGTATGCCATTCGCTCGTGATTGGAATAACAAGAAGCACCCTGTTCCATCTGTTTCATATCCGTTTCAATGTATTCTTTTTCATTCCTAACTGCTCACCATTAGCACTGACATTTCCAGATTCAGTGGAAAACCAGAAATTACACGTTTTGTTTATGGTGTTGTCTGCTTTTTTCTTTGGAAAAATAAATGATGGTTCAAAGTTATTTCTGAGAAATTCATCTCCAAAGGCTGCTACTTTACCAAGGGACCACGACCTCTGTAACCATAGGAAATTATTGGGGATACTCGGACAATCAAGAACACACAGAAAACATGACTTTTCACATTACTTGCTTCAAGGTGGTAACCAAGTAATTATCAGAATCAGAACACATTCAACAATTACGTAGAAAAATGACAGTCACTCTATGTTATAACATTTGCTACAAATAATTAATAGCTCTAAAATTGTATAAATTGTGGTTATGATAATATCAAAGCCAGCATGTTTCTAATGATCTTACCCCATTGAAAATGCTACATCGGAGTTTCAAGGTAGGTCCAGCTACCCATTTATCATGAATAATGCTGAAGCTGGGGCTAGATACCATTCTGAATCAGTTGTGATTGAAAATTTAGGGTTGCTAGACAAGACTTCCACTGACATTTTCTTGACTGCTATTTCTAAAATTTATCATCTTTGTATATGTAAATTCCAGAAA
This sequence comes from Aplodontia rufa, assembly GCA_004027875.1. Taxonomy (NCBI): domain Eukaryota; kingdom Metazoa; phylum Chordata; class Mammalia; order Rodentia; family Aplodontiidae; genus Aplodontia; species Aplodontia rufa. The sequence goes on from PVKS010006153.1 coordinate 78,345, forward strand.
GAATGTGAGCAATGAGGTAGTGCACATCCATTCATGAGAACTTCCGGTTTCATTTGAGAGACATGATCTGCATTCAATAGGGCGTGAAGATCATGCTCAGTCAAGATTTACTTTGCTATTTTTAGAGAATTTATTATTAACATGAATATCTATAAATACCATCTGTTTAATAATGTTATACATGAGAGAAAAGAATCTCCTTTTTGAGTTGGCCTTCATTTTATAGTTGTTGCAAGAGTCATAATTGTTCTCAAGTATGTTTCCAAATCATGTAGACCAGAAATAATGCCTTTGATTTGGAAATTGCAGCTATTATTTTTTCTTTATTATTTCATCTTTTATTTATTTATTTATTTTGGTACTAGGAATTGAACCCAGGGATGCTTTACCATTGAGTCACATCCCCAGCCCTTTTTATTTTTTATTTTGAGAAAGGGTCTCACTAAGTTACTTAGGGCCTCACTAAGTTTCTGAGAGTGGCCTTGAACTTGTGATCCTCCTGCCTCAGCCTCTCAAGTTGCTGGGATTATGGGATTGCACCACTGTACCCAGCTTATTTCTCCTTTATTGCCCAAAGCAGTTTTCTTTATTATGATCACATAAAGAACCCAGAGTCATTTGTGCATATCAAACACCACACTTCAGAACTCAACAAGTATGTCTATTATGTTATGACAAATGGCTAATTAATAAGACCCTCTGAATGACAGATAGTAGATAAAGAACTTACCTCCAGAGTTACAACAGCCTATTTAGGCATAGCCAGGGCAGGACACTTTCCCCTTAGATGTATTCTGAGAAGCTGCAAGCAAATTCAGAGGATAGATACGTAGTCTTTCAGAATTCTCCTATCTTTGGCACATTAAACAAAACTAAAAGCCTGCTACAGACAAGAGGCAGAAGGAAAAGCTAAGTGCATGGACTCTGCCTTCCAGAACCCTGGAGTCTAGACCAGCTAAATTCATGGAGCTATGCTCTACACATAAATCTACATTTAACGCAGCCTCATTTCACCAGCAGGCAAATTTTTATCTGTAGGAAGCCTCCTGGTACTGCAGTCTGAGGACCAATTTATTCTTTCTTAGTAGATTCCTGTTCTCCTCCTTTGAATTCTCAGCAGTACTAACCTGATTAGCGGGGAGGCCAGGACCAAGTATTAATGGCACAATTATGATTGTTTTCTTATATTAGGCAACCAGAGACTTCTGGAAAGGACCAATTGGATGGAAAGCCAGAGAACCAGGGTAGATGCCAATTTTCAGAAATGACTTAGGATCCAATGACTTAGGATCTCTGATACTTTCACTGAAGAAGCCAAATCTAATAATAAACTTTGCAAAGGAAACAGCACATTGCGGAAGGGAGGAACAATCAGTACAAAGCCCTGGGAGGAAAAGTTTCTCTGTTGTATAGATTCCAAAATTTATGAAACTTTCCTGCATATACTTTGGTACATATCTACTGTAAGTATCATGTTTCTCAACATTTTTTTAAAGTGGGCATCTCCAGGTCATGAAATTTAAGTCATGTTGCAAATGTGCATAGAAAATTTAATTTCTTAATTTTTCTTTAAATAATATCTGTCTCTTCTCCATATTGAGAAGCAATATGGAGAATCCTTAAAAAATTAGGTATGAGTCCACCATATGACCCTGCTATTCCACTCCTGGGTATCTTTCCAGGGGACTTAGAATCAGCACATTATAGTGACACAGCAATATTGATGTTCATAGGAGCAAATTTACTATTGCTAGGCTATGGAAACAACCCCGATATCCCTCACTGGAAGAATGGATCCAAAAACTGTGGTACATTTATACCATGGAATATAACACAGCAATTAGAAACAATGATATTGCAGCCTTTGAAGGTAAATGGATGGCTATGGAAGAGATCATGATGAGTAAAATCAGCTTAACCCAGAGATCTAAGGGTCGATTGTCTCCACTCATCTGTGGAGGTGGGGACTAGACCCTGGACAATGAGAAAGTTGGTCTAGTAGCATGAGTTAAATCCAGATAAGATGTAAT
>PVKS010006154.1:0-80363 GCA_004027875.1 Aplodontia rufa
GGGGAACCATCCCAGAAGCCGATGTTATTCCTACACTAGATACCCATTTAACACATGAGTTCTTCTGGGGGAAACTGCAACAGATGAAACCCATAGTAGTTTATCTATGCGTTGGCATTACCCCTGGATAACAAAGTTTATACACATTGATTGCTACTGTTTTGACAATGTTTCCCCCTCATCTGTATCCTGTATCACTATATACTTCTAATAAATGTGAAAAAAGTATACATTGATAAAGATTTTATAAAACATGTGACAAAATGGTAAATATCAGAACATTTAAGAGTAAAATTGCTGTTTTATACTGATTATATTGTTCTTTAATGTTTTTAGGATTTAATTTTCTTAATATTGAAAAAAATCATAGTCTTTTCTCCATGGCTTCATGTTATAGATCTTTGTCCAGGAAACATTATAAACAAAAATCCCAGATATAGTCTCTTGACTTCCAAAATGGTAGTCCTTGAGCAGAGATTGAAAGAAAGTAAGGGAGAGAATCTTATAAATATTTTGGTAAGAACTCAGATGAAGGAGATCACAGCAAGTCTAGAGACACTGATGGGTTACTTTGCTTGGAGTGGCACAGAATGTGCAAGATTACACACCTGAATGAGAAGGAATGTGTTATAGTTAGTTTTGTATGACAATACCTGAGGTAAATCAACTTATGAAGAGCAAAGGTTTATTTTGGCTCACTGTTTTGGAGGTCCTCTATTGGGTAGACACAATTCTTTTCAGTGTCTGGTGAGGAGGAAGCAGATTGTGGCAAGAATGATGAGAAAAAACATACATCTAGAACATGAGAGAAGACACTGGGACCCCACAATCCCCTTTAAGGACACACCCTCAATGACAAAAAAAAAAAAACTCCACCCTCATCTTTTAAAGGTCATCTCCCAATAGTGTCAAACTGAGGACCACACCTGTAACACATGGGCCTTTGGGGTACAGTCCAGATCCAGGCTATTGCAAGGAGTGTGCAAGAGAATGATGGGACCAGGGCCAGTTTTAGTCTATGTGAATCTTCCAAACATAGATATGCTACAGGGAAACATGGACCTGTGCAAAGAAAAAATTTCTCTTCAAGGAGATGCAGCTCTTGCTGGACTTGGAAAAGCATTTTCCCATTTGCTTTGTTAGGTTAATTCCATGGCAGCTGACTGGGGGAAGGGCATTAGGCAGCTTGCCCACGAAAAGAACAACTAATCAAGACACTGGCAGACAAGATCCAATGGCATCTCACAAACACCTAATGATTGATGGGTCCACCAGCCAATCTCCTAGAGGCCATCCCCACCAACTTCCTTCCTTTCTCCCAACTAACAAAAGCAGCTGCCCAGCCAAGGTCGAGTACCATTTTCCCCTGCATGCCACTTCCCTTGCCCCACTGGTCATTTACCCCGTTCACCCTCACTATGGCAGCATAGGTGGATTTGCTCTGGGAGTCACCAATCCAAATAAAGGGGTTTTTTCAGCCATTCTTAGGTATGGCTAACTTTTTGAGCACCCACACCTGGATTTTCACCCATGGTTTCTGAATTTTACAGCCTTCAACTGGTACCTTCTGCAGACACAAACTGCACAATCATGCACAGTAACCAAGTAGAACATCAGGGGAAAAAATAGGCCAAAAAAGCAAGTCCATCCAAACACATAAAAGAGTAGATTCTCATCTACATGTACGGTGCAGCGTTCTAGTGAGAAGAATAATTATACACAGTACACTGATCACTTGCTAGGTCAATCTCTATTAAGCCTTTTTCTTACTTAACATTATCTATCACCACTCTTTATTTCCATTGTTTTTGCCTTTCATCATTTTGCCTTTCATCAAGTGTCAGTCTGCAATGCAAATGATATAATGTATTTGAAAAGTTTGTGAATTTCTAGTAAAATGAATAAACTTTGAAATAGTTGCATGCAAAAAATTGCATGAATTACAAGAATAGCCTTCTTAGAAAGGTGAAGTCATGTAAGAGTTGAAAGTAACTCCTGGGGATAATTGCAATATCCAGAATATATACACATTTTATATTTTGTTAAAATCTTATAAGGTTGTTCAAAAATAAAAAATTTAAAAAAAAGTAAGACATCAACTATGGTGATGATACAGTTTGAAAACTTTTTGTTGCTTTTCTGTTTTGTTTTTTGTTTTGTTTTCATATTTTTGGAGTTTTGTTTGTTTATTTACTTGTTTCATGTGGTGGTATTGGTGACTGAATCCATATCCCTAACTTTTTTTTTTTTGAGAGGGACAGTGAGAGACAGAAAAAGAGAAACAACTTTATTTAGTTTTTCATACTGCCTTAGTTGCTCCAACACTCGGTTGTGTACGTGGTGCTGGGATTTGAACCCAGGTCCTCGTGCTTGCCAGGCAAGCGCCAAAACCACTAAGCCACCACTCCAGCCCCTCCCTAACTCTTTTTTATTTTGAGATAAGGTCTCCCTGAATTGCCAAGGCTAGCTTAAACTTGTGATCCTCCTGCCTCAGCTTCCCCCGTAGCTGGGATTATAGAATTATGCCACCAATCCTGGCACAATTTGTACTTTTAAAGCAATAATCTGTTGGAGACTGAGGCCAACATGACACCTGGCTGGATGCCAGAGAAAAGAATTAGTGGTAAACAACTCTGTAAGAGGCCCAGCTGGCTTGTAATTTCCCAAGTAATTAGCAAACTGCCTGACCACACAACTAAGCTATTTGGCTGCTCTATTGTTGCAATTGGTTGATTATGTTTGCACTGTATCCCTATTGGGGGTTGTAACAAATAAATACCGGGGCATACAGGAAGGAAGGGGGAAGAAGAAAAGCCTTGGCAGTAGAAACAGGGACTCTAGTGAGAGGAGATGTAAAAGCTTTGCCTCTAGTGAGAGGAGATGTAAAAGCCTTGCCTCTAGTGAGAGGAGAAGGAAAAGCTTTGCCTCTAGAGAAAGGGAAAAAATGTTTGGAGAACTCAGGACCAGTGTGTCTATTTCATTACTGGTCAACTGCCGATTGAGAGCCCTCCGGTTCCTGCAGGCAGGGACAATAATCTGGATACCAAAGGGTATTGAGAGGGTTTGGGAAGTCTGATGAATAATTTTGCAAAGTGAGGAGAAAAAAATTATTTGTTCCTTTAGTAATTAAAAGTAGATATTATTCAAATAAAGTTATATTAAATGCAAGAAAAATGAATTTATTTTCATTTCTCAAAATAACATCCCAATCATATTTTTAAGCCTATTTACCATAAAGTTTTGGTCTCCTTTTAAGTTGGATTGATTTTAACTGGAATTTCTTAAGTACCAATGATTTTCCTGTTGGAATGCCTGTTCTCTGGCTGTTGCTTATCATACCTGATTCCATCATCTCTACAAGAGACCAATTTGCCACTCCCTAGCTAATCTCCTTCCAGAAGTACAGGATATTTACCGAGGTCTTAAGGACATTCAACTACAAAACACAGACATATCTACAACAAGCATAGAACTTGGCCTGTATTGTAAGAGAAGCATAAAATATTAAGGGATTTAAAAAATGAACAGGTCATTTTTATTTGGAATAATCAGTCAATACTTCATAAAAGAGTATGCATCCTAGAATAATGAGTAGGGTGTCCAAAAACAAGAAGAAATAAAATGTAATGTCCACAAAATAATGTATAGTCCACTTTGGTCTTGCATAGTATACATAGAGAAGAAGCTGATTTAAGGCTAAGAATATTGGGCCTTAAACACCAAGTCCTGAATACCAAACTAAGTTCACTGGACTTCAGAAAATGAGGGGCAAGTGTTATAATCAGTACTATCCTCACTTTTTTCCAATGAACTTGATGCTAAACATTAAAGTTTTATAAATTCAGTTTCTCTAAATCTCAAGAAGAAAGCAATTTAATTTTCTTTGCAATCATCTTTTTCTTTGATTACCCAATATATATTCCCTACATAGTTGTAGGTTATTTTCAATTATCTACAAAATATGGGAGCACTAGAAAGGATAGCCCAAAATATATTTGAAAATCACACTATTGGATTGGAACCATAACTCGATACCCTGAGGAAATATTGCTACATGGAGCAGGTTTATAAAGATGTCTCCCAGACAGCCAGCAAACAGACAGCAAGCAAAATTCTCTTTAAGGAATTATTATTTTGCCCATGTGAATATTACCAATTAGGTCAGTTTTATTCTGTGCCCCTTAACAAATGTCTCTGTCAGGAGAACCATGATAAGCCAGAAAATGGAAGCACAGGCTTCTTTTTTTTTTTTTTTTTTTTGATATATTTTTTTATTTTTTGTATAATTCAAATTTATAAATAACTAGTTCCTTTCAACATCTCCCTCTGTCACTGGGTTTAAGAAATAAATTGTGAGGGTGTGAGGGAAGGGAATATAGAATCTAATGGATTTTTGACATTGTGAGTGCTGTGGGTGAAAAAAATAACGTAGCTTTTCAAGAAGACAGCAGATTAGAGGAAGGGTGCACTTCCCTGCAGCTCTTTAGCTAAAGATTTTAAAAGTGGAAAGCCTGCTTCTCAGTGAGGTAGGTTGTAAGGAAAGAGTTGAAATGAAGGAAATAAAGAGAGAGCAGCAATTCAACAGTAACACAGGTTCATTTGGGAGAAACTTGTGGAGTAGGGTCCAGAGGAGTCTAGGACCCACCTGCCACTTATAACCTGTGGTAGATATAAAGGGAATTAGGGGGCAAGGGGTCACAGCATGGATTTTCCTGGACAAACTGGGTTTTTCAGTAGGTTGGGAATCCTCTGATAATGGTCCCTGGCAATAGGTTTCAAAACAGTGGATAAGGGTTTTACTGTCTGGCTAGCATGAGTGATTTCTGGTAATTTTCCATATCCATCATGGATAATTAAGAAAATTCACTGAAATTTTCAACATTGGGCAGTAAAAGAAGCCATGCAAATTTCAAACACAATATAAGAAATAATATGTTAGACATGTGCCAGCTTGATTGATGGTTGTAGTGGTCATGGCAGTTGGGGTTGCTGAAAGGAGGAGAAATGAAGAGGTGGAGGAAGGGAGCAAAAAAGATTTGCCTGGGGGAACCTGCAGAATAGAGAAGGAGATTGATCTTAATAGACCAGTGTTGGTGGAGGAAGGAAGTTGCAACTTCCTTCCACAGGCAGAATATGCAGCAGGAACCAAGGTTGCCAGCAGTGGGAACCTTGCTCTTTATAAGAGCCCTATTGCAGCAAGGAGATCAAGGACAGGAGAATGGATCAACAAACAAGATAGACTATATATTGATGCCAAATTTTTGTCTCATAGGTGAAGATACCCATAGGCTAAAAGATAAAAGGATGGAAAAAAAATGTTTCATGCAAAGAAGTTTTAAAACAAGTAAGAATAGATATCCTCGTAGTTGAGAAAGCAGATTTTAAGCAAAAATTAGTCAGAAAAGACAAAGCTTGGAATAATCCAACAAAAAGATATAACAATAGTAAATATATTTGCCCCAAATTACAATACATCTAATTACATTTAAAATACTTGACATTAATTCTCAGCCCCTATAAAATAATACTGGGTGATTTCAACACACCCCTGCCACGAATAGACAAGTCATCCAAACATAAAATAAACATGTTTCCAATCTAAATATTACTATAGGTAAATGACCTAATAGATATCTACAGAGTATTTCACCCCAAAACAACAGGATTTATTTTCTTCTCAGCAATTCATGAAACAATTTCCAAAATAAACTATATTCTAAATCACCTTAGCAAAACTAAGCAAAGATATAACCCTCTGTACCCTATCAGAGGATAATGAAATGAAGCAATAAATCAACAGCAAGAAAAATTAGAGAAACCACATAAACACAAGGAAATCTATCAGTACTTTTCTAAATGAGGACAGATCATAGAAGAAATTAGACGAAAAATTCTTAGTAAAAAACAAGAACAGAGCTTTAACATATCAAAATCTCTGGGACAATATGAAGGAAGTTCTAAGAGGAAAATTTATAGCATTGAGTGCCTAAATTTAAAAAAAAGAAGAAAGATTCCAAATAAATAATCTAATGCTACCACACCAGGTTTAAGAAAATAAAGAAACTACTTCCAAAATCAATGGAAGGCAGACAAAAATAAAGATAAAAGCCATATTAATTTAGAATTTTTGAAAAAAGTACAAAGGAGCAATACAACAAAGAGTTGGTTTTTCAAAAAGATAAATAAGATTAATAACCCAAACTAACAAAAAAAATGAAAAAAAAACCCAGATGAAATTGGAGATGAAAAAGGAGATATCATCAGAGACATTTATGAAATCCAGAGAATCATTAGAAACTATTTTGAAAAATTTTTATTTCAATAAACTGGAAAATCTAGAAAACATTGATAAATTTCTGGACACATAGGATTTGCCCAAATTGAACCAGGATGACATATAAAACCTAAACAGACAAAGCAAGTGATGAGATTGAAACAGTAATTAAAAGTAATTGTTTTCTTCCAACAAAGAAAAGTTTAGGACTGGATGGATTCTCAGCTGAGTTCTACCAAATCTTTAAAGACCTACTGCCAATATTACTCAAATTAGTCCATGGTATACAAAGGAAAGAGACACTGCCAAGTTTGTTCTGTGAAGCCCGTATCACCCTGATACCAAAACCAGACAAAGACACATCAAGGAGAGAAAACTGCAGACCAACATCCCTTATGAATATAGATGCAAACATCCTCAATAAAATATTAGTAAACCACTTCAAAACACGTTAAGAAAGCACCAGGAGCAACTGAGTTTCATCTCAGAAATGAAAGGTTTGTTGCACATACACAAATCAATAAATATAATTCAGCACATAAATAGAATTAAGGACAAGAATTACATGGCCACCTAAATAGATGCAAAAGTAAGCTTTGACAAAATACATCACCCACTCATCTTTAAAGTGCTGGAGAAACTAGGGATAGAAGGCGCATTCCTCAACATTACAAAAGCTACAAATGGCAAATACAAAGCCATCATACTGAATGTAGAAAAGCTGAGAGTATTTCCTCCAAAATCAGGAACAATACAAGGATGCTGACTCTTAACTCCTATTCAACATACCACTTGAAACTTTAAGAGAAATCATGCAATAGAAGCAAATTTTAAAAATATAAACAAGAAGTCAAATTGTCTCTTTGCTGATGACATGATCCTATATCTAGAAGATGCAAAAAACTATAGGAAGGCTTCTAAAGCAGATAAATGAATTAAGCAAAGTATCAGAATACAAGATCAATAATCATAAATCAATAGCTTTTCTATACTCCAACAGTCATTCTTCTGAGAAGTAAATCAGGAAAACTATCCCTTTCACAAAAACCTCAAAAAAAATCTTGGAAATTAATAAAGATGCCTACAATTGAAATTTTAAAACACTGAAGACTGAAATTGAAGAAGCTTAGAAGATGGAAAGACCTCACATGTTCTTGGATAGGCAGAATTAATACTGTCAAAATGACCATAATACCAAAAATAATATACAGATCCAATGCAATCGCCATCATAATACCAAGAACATTTTCTTAAAAATTAGAAAAAGTAGTTCTAAAATTCATTTGGAAGAATAGGGGACACAGAATAGTTAAAGAAATCCTGAGCAAAAGGAGTGAAGCAGGAGGCATCATGAAACCTGATTCGAAGTTATATTACAGAGGTATAGCATGGTATTGACATCAAAATCAACATGAAGACAAAGGAAATACAATAGATGACATGGAGACAAATCCACTTATTGACAAAGTTGCCAATGATGCATTCTAAAGAAAATATAGCCTTTTTAATAAACAATTCTAGTAAAAATGAATACCCATGTACAGAAGAATGAAAATAGATCTCTATCTCTCATACTACACAAAAGTCAATTTAAAGTCTATCAAAGACTTAATAGATTAGAAACTTTACAACTGTTGGAAGAAAACATAGAAGCAACACTCCAACATAAAGGCACTGACTTAACAAGACACCTAAAGCTCAAGAAATAAAATCAAGAATCAATAAGTGGAATGGCATCAAATTTAAAATCTTTTGAATAGCAAAGGAAACAAGAGCACAGAGAGCCTACAGAATGGGATCAAATCTTTGCCAGCTATTTCTCTCACAGGGGACTAATATGCAAAATACATAAAGAATGCAAAAAAGCCTATCACCAAAACAAAAGCAAACAAATAAAAATAACCTAGTAAATAAATGGCCAAATGACTAAACAGACATTTCTTACAAAGAATTGCAGATTGCCAACAAATATATGAGAAAACCTTCAACATTCTTAACTGTAAATCAAATCAACACTAAATCTCAATTCAGTCAGAATGGCAATTACCAAGTATGCAAATAATAATAAATGATTATGTGGATGTGGAGAAAATTACACTCTTTTATTATGTGTGAAACTGTAAATAAATATAAACACTCTATTAAGCAGTATAGATATTCCTCATAAAACTAGGAAGGAACCATCATATGACCCAGCTATCCCACTTCATGATATTTATTCAAAAGAATTAGAATAGTCAATATTTTTAATAGCACAATTCACAACAACCAAATTATACAACCAGCCAAGGTAGCTATCAATAGATGACTGGATTAAGAAAACGTGGTATATATTCCCAGTGGAATTTTAATCATAAAGACGAATGAAATTATGGCATTCACCAGTATGAATGGAACTGGAGAACATCATGACAAATGAAATAAGCCAGACTCAAAATCAAGGGTCAAATGTTTTATCTCATATGCAGAAGCTAGAACAAAATAAGGAAAAAAAAGGAGTAGTCTGATGTCATAAAGATATAGGGAAGATCAGTGAGGTAGAAGAAGACAGAGAGACACTACAAATCAGAAAGGAGATAAAATGTCTTAATTTGACAAAATTTTACTCTGTGCATATATGTTTGCCATAGTGAATTCCACCTCTATGTATATCTATAAAGTAACAATCAAAAATAAACTGGAGAAAGGAAGATCACTAGAGCAAGGAAAATAGGAGAGAGGAGGAGCAAAGCAAGGACTCTGGAACTGAAATGGAGTAAACTAAGTTCCATTCATGTATGATTTTTTTCAAAATGTATAAATGCACTAGTAAAACAAAAACTAGAATGTGGATGATTCATGTATAAATCATCTATAATGAAAATCATTGAAATCAGAATGTGTAGTATGGGCAAATATTAATGCTTCAATACTTTAAATATAATTGAAGATAACAGGGAAATTCCAAATCACTTCCTCTGTGTTTTATTACTAATTCATGTCCTAAATCATCATTTATTGAAGTACCAGCTATGTAAAAGATACTACAGTGAGCTGCAGTGCAATAACTATAATTACTCCCACTTTCCCATCAAGGAATTGTAATTGAATGTTGGGTGAGAATTCTTAAGTTGAAGTTTAAAGTTCTAGGATTGCTCCACAATCCAAACTTCTTTAACATTGTCTTTATATGTAGAGGCTCTGGACTCAGGTAAGTTTTCAGCGTATAAGTTGTTGGTCCCCAGGTTGGTGTGTTGGGAGGTTCTGTGAACCTTTAAGAGGTAGGACCTTGTAGGGCATTCCTTAGGTCATTGAGCACAGTCTTGAAAAAGATTGTCTGGGATAATCCTGCCTAACACATCCTCTCTCCTTTTCCTCCAATGGGAGATGTAACCAGTCCCTCTGACATGCTACTGCCCTGGCTATCCACCACGCCCACCAAAGGCCAGATCAGTAAGGCTTATTTATTCTTGATGTCTGAACCTCTAAACTCTGTGCTAAATAAAACTTTTCTGTTTATAAAGTTCCCTACAGTATTCTTTATAGTGATGCAAAGCTGATTACACTTAACATGTTAGTTTTTAATATTGTTTGTAATTAATATCATTAAAGAGGGAAAGTATTGTTTGAAGCTCAGAGTAGTTTTTAAATATTTGAATTATTCCAAAAATACATTTATTTATTATATGTGTTTTTATATACAAAAATAAAATAAATGTGTTATAAATTACAAATTTAATGTCATATATTTATAGCTTTAAGCAACAGAAAGGAAAGGTTAAAAACTAAAGAGAATCAGAGAGAGTAGAAAATACCTAATTACCCCATCTTTGAGATTAATGCTGCATGAAATCACTTTTCCTGCTCATTAGAGAGGACAGGTTCACCCATAAGCATGGACCAAATAAATAACTAACAGATGGACTGACAGATACCTTGAGAAATTAGGTTATTCAGATGCCCAGGCTGCATACCTAAGACCCAGAATTTATTTTATAAACTCATCATAATTGTGCTGACAATGAAATCCCACACTTTTTATTTTAATTTTTTTTTTGGTTATTGCTGCCAACAATCATATATACTCTTTCTCCTGTGTGTCTGATAACTACAGGGAAAATATTTTTATTCTGTTCAGCGGACTGTGTTGAAAATCTCTGAAACCCTCTATGACTACCTTTGAATGGGCTTAGGCCTTCAAAGGATCTTTAAATCAAAGACATGCCATAAGGGGAAAGCTTGTTCTGAGTCATTCATCCTATATACACACAGCTATCATTTTAAACCTCCTGACAAGGATATGCCACTATCATGTCTATGTCATCATTACACTTGACTTTTTCTTCTTTATATTTGCTGGTTGTGGAATATTCTAACAAACCAAAAGGAATGTTAAAGGCATTGCTCTGTGGAGAAACATTAGTCTAAAGGTGGTGGTTTTTTGCTGTTGGCTTGTTTGCTTGTTTACTTTCCTATTATGTTATTTACATTGAAAAAGCTTTAAATAAAGAATGCACAACACTATAGACAGAAGGATAGAACAAGTTTCTTCTAAACATATCCTTGATCAGCAACTGGACTAGTTCCATAACTTGGCTATTATGAATTGTTCTACTATAAACATTGGAATGTGATTTATATGGGATAATAAAAGACCTAGAGTAGCCAAATTGATATTGAGCAACAAGAGTGATGCTAGTGACATCACAATAACTGATCTCAAATCATACTACAGAACTACAGCAGCAAACACAACATAGTATTGGCATTAAAACAGGCATGAAGCCCCATGAAACAGAATAAGAAACGGAGAGAAACCCACACAGATCCAGTCATCTGACCCTTGACAAAGGTGCTAAAAACATACATTTGGAGAAAAGATATCTTTTTTTAACAAATGGTGATAGGGAAATTGGATATCCATATGCAGAAGAATAAAACTACATCCATCTCACCCTACACAAAAATCAATTAAAAGTGGAGCATAGACCTAGGAATTATATCAGAAACACTGCAGCTTTCAGAAGGAAACATAAGGGCAGCACTCCAACATATTGACACAGGTACCAACTTTCTTAATAAGACACCTAACATCAACAATTCATAAGTGGGATGACTTCAAATTAACAAAGCTTCTGTATAGCAAAGAAAAAAATCAAAAGTGTGAAGAAAGAACCTACAGAGTGGCAGACAATCGTTTCTAGCTATTCTTCTAACAGGAATTAGTAGCCAGAACGTATAAGGACCTCAAAAATGTTAACACTAAAAAAAAATCACCCAGTAAATAATTAGGCAAATGAACTAAACAGACATTTTTCAAAAGAAAAATACAATAGGAAAAACATGTATGAAAAAATGTTCAACATCTTCAACCATCAAGGAACTGCAAATCAAAACTACTCTGAGATTTTATCTCCAATTAGAATGGCAATTATTAACAAATAATTAATAAATGCTAGTGGGGATATGCGGGGAAATGGACACTAATAATTATTGGTGGAACTGAAAATTAGTATAAATACTTTGGAAAGCAGTATGGAGGTTCTGCAAAAGACTAGAAATGGAACCACCTTGACATTTACCTTCCTTTTTTTATGTTTCAATTACAAAAACAGACTTTCAGGTCAGTCAGACTGAGGTTCAAAGGATATGATATATAATACTTTTTTTTTTTTAAGAAAGAGAGAAACAGAGAAAGAGAGAAAGAACTTTATTTAGTTTTTCACATGGCCTTAGTTGCTCCAACACTTAGTTGTGTACGTGGTGCTGGGGTTTGAACCTGGGTCCTTGTCCTCTGACCCACCACTCCAGCTTGATACACAATACCTTTGCAAGAGACTTTAATTTTCAAAATCTTAGCCGATTTTTCTATTTTTTAAAGGATGTTTTAAGGAATAAGTGAAATAATGACCATAAAATTCCTAACATGCAGAATGGAACTTAATAGTTACTTTGTAAAGCCAGTTTCCTTCTCTACTTCCAGTAATCTATGTTTGAGTTACAGTATAAATGTGCCTTGCACATAATCCTCATAAATCAAAGTATGCTTTTGCTAGTCAAAATCCATTTAAAACTCTACACTTAACCAGTTGGACAACATGGTGGCCTCATATTAGCAAATAAGAGGATGACAGAAGTTTTCTTGGAAAACTTTGCATTGCCTGATAAAAGGGACAGAGAAGACTGAAACCGTTCCCTTCATCCTTATCTGATTTAATGTAAGTCATGATTTCTGAACATACAGTAACCATCCTGAGATCATGAAAGAAAGTCCAATAGAAAAAGGAACCTTGATATGAATACACATGGAAACCAATGCCCAAAACTCCACATTCAGGATTTCTTTTTTTTTTTTTTTTTTTTTTAAGAGAGAGGGACAGTGAGAGAGACAGAGAAAGAGAGAAACAACTTTATTTAGTTTTTCACATGGCCTTAGTTGCTCCAACACTCAGTTGTGTATGTGGTGCTGGGGTTTGAACCCGGGTCCTCATGCTTGCCAGGCAAGCACCAAAACCGCTGAGCCACCGCTCCAGCCCCAGGATTTCTTGTTAATAAAAAAAAAAATATTTAGTTTGGGATGAATGTTGATTGAATTTTCTATTTTTATAGTGCTGTATTCTGATAGAGATAGTGAATCTCCCATCTACAAATCATAAAACCAAAACAAAATTTCACTGTCATCCCTGATGTTCATTTGAACTTGATTTTTAAAAATTTTTGTATGCATATACCTGACCAAGATTTCTTTATTCTTTAATATCTCTGGGAATTAGAATATAAAGTCAAACATGTAGAAAATCATTTACTTAGTCATTCTTCCCAATCTTTATGCTGTATTAATTTTCTTCTTAAATACAAAGTTTAGAAAGGTAGAGAGATAGACATATATGTTATGGATGACACTGAATCTTGGAATAAGCTTTAAGGTAAGGTTCTAGGATCACCAACATTTTACAGATGAGGAAACAGAAGAAACAAGAGACCACAATTCTCATAGTTTGTAAGAGATCATATTCTTTATCAGTGAGATGGGTACACCAAATGATTCTAAATTTCCTTTTGCCTATAAATTTAAACTTTTTTTTTCAAAATATTGGCCTTCCTTTTTCTTCTAGTTCTGCTGCCCCACATAGTACCATATTATAATTCTCTCAAAGAACTATAAATCAAGAGTTTAGCATAGTCTTTATGCAGAACACACAGTCAGGGCTTCACTTCTGTCCTGGCTACTTTTACCATGGAAAAACTCATTAAATTTGTTAACCTAATTTCTTCATTTGTGAAATTGTACACAATACCACATCAATAGTAATTTGTTCTGAGGATTCAATGAGATCATAAATAAGTACTTAACACAGAGAGCCTAATAGATAATTCTTGACAAATGTTAGAGATCTTTTGTTGCTATGGCTATTAGGTTTAACTCTGAAAACTTTATTGCAAGCAAGAAGCAAACATTTTCCTCTGTCCAAGGAAAACCACCACTGATATATTTGGCAAATTTTGCTAATCCTTGTTCATAATATCATGGTATAAAGTGTTTTTCTTAAAACAGAAATTCTGAAAAATAAACTTAAAATCCACTTTTATTTTTGCTAAACTTATAACAAATGAAAAATACACAAAATGATACCTTATGACACCAACTTTCCTTAAATTTCCAACATTGACCAATAACTAGGTTTGCGATAGGTTGGTAAAAGCAGTTTTTCATATGAAAAACTAAATTAAAAACTGGATTCCATCCAATTATCAGATTCCCCAAAAGACACATCCCATGGTACTTAAGGAATTGGGTAAAGCAATTACTTTGGCAGTAAATATTATTTATGATTTTTTGGAGGGTACAGTGCCTCTGATAGTAATAACTCATCATCTTTTTTCATAAAAGAAAAGGACCATTCTAAAAGTAATAAGCAATCAATTTGACAAGTAGATTTCCAAACATACTTCTTTTCAGACACTATCAAAAGCAAATTTAATCTTCCTTACATGCTATCCATACTCCTATTTCAATTTCAATTGAATATATATATATATATATACACACACACACAAACACACACATATTGCCTGCATACATTTGTTTATATAATATACAATATAAATGAATACATATACATATACATGTGTGTGTGTGTATGTATGTGTGTGTGTCTTCAAGCCTGTTTTTTGGAAAGGGGGTAGGAGCTAAAAATAAAAGTAAATTAAATTTTCAATTATAACAGAAACACTGACCACATTATTTAAAATCAATAAAGAAGAGATAATGTTTTATTTCCAAAGCTTTGAATTCACAATCTTATATCAAATGAGAATTGGTCCAACAAAGATGTTAAGATATGGAAAGTGGGATTTTGTTCTCTGATCTTTAACTCTTCCTTCAGAGTATCAATGCTTAACTAATACTGCGACCTACAAAGCCCAAAGTTGGGATTTATCTAGTTTATGAGCTGAGTTAATGAGCATCCCCTCCATGATCACCACACTACAGAATACACCCACCACCGTGCTTTTCAAGGATATTAATGATCCTTCACTAAGGCACTTTTTAAACGCCTTGTTGAAAGTTTTTCTGGCTATAAGGACCATATGAAAAGTCATCAGTATTAAATGAATTCAATATTGATATCACCACTGCTCTTTTAACCCTTCATCCACAGTATACCAGACAGGCTGCAGCCCAGCATTTCCGTCTGTTGAAGGTAGACCAACAATGACTATAATTGGACTATAATTGGACATCATAATTAATTAAATTATTCCTAGATGCTTCAGCCAGGACATTAAATTCTGTGCTCTTTATGGGTTTTGTTAGCATTCTCTTCCTATAATAAAATACCAGAGATAATCAACTTTAAAAAAAAAGAAATGTTTGGTTTGGCTCACAGTTTCAAGAGGTTTCAGTCCACAGTTGGCTCACTGTTTTGACTTTGAACCTGTGGCTAGGTAAAGCATCATGGTACAAAATGTGGTAGAGCAAGACTGTTCACTTCATGATAGCCAGAAAACAAAATAGAAAGGCAGGAAGGGGTTAGAGTCCCCAGTACTCTTCAAGGGCACACCTCTTGTAACCCAACTCCCTCTAAGTAGGTCCCATCTCCTAAAGGTTCCACCATCTCCAAATAGCACCAGGCTGATGACCCAGCCTTTAATATATGAGCCTTTGGGGGACATTTTAGATCCAAAACATAATGTTCTGACCCTGAAACTCAAAGGTTCATGTACATCTCACAGCACAAAATATATTCAGTCCATTTCCAAGAGTCATCAACATCTTAATAGTTCCAACACTGCTGCAAAGTACAAGACCAAAATCTCTAACACTCAAGGTAGAGTCAACTGAGAAACCCTGTAAAACTCAGAAGCACAAGTTACGTATTTCTATGATATAATGGCACAGAGTAAACATTCTCATTCTTTAAAGGACATTTACTGGCCTAGAAAGTAAGGATTGGATCAAACCAACACCAAAACTTAGCAGGGCAAAATTTAAATCTTACAGCTCCAGGTATGTCATCCGGGGCACGTGGTGGAAATATGTGAGCTACCAATGAACTGAGCAACACTGTCCTTTTATCCTTGCCAGCTGTGAACCAAAAGCCACTCTTAGTCTGGTTCTATTTGTCTACAACTTTCCTTGGTAGCAGTTCCATATTCTTGGCATCTCCTGTTTACTGGTGTCTCCACTGCAGCTTTGACTTCACTCCCACAGCTTATACATTGTCCCATCAAGGAATGCCTGTAGGAACTCTGACCCTACTACACACTGCCTGTCCTAAGCTTTCGTTTGAAATCTCAGTGGAAGCCTCCATAATCCAGTAACTCCCATATTCCGGATGTGTGCAAAGCTAGCTAGCATTATGCAAAGATTTACTACTGGTGCAAACAATTGCTGTGCCCTCTGGAACCGCAGCTGCAGCAGCCTCTGATTGCTTTGGTAACTGAATGCAGCTGAACATGGGAAAATAAATCCTGAGGAAATAATTCTATGTGCTGCCCTGTTGGGGCAGGGTACCCACCAGCTCTCTTCTGAAAGGAAAGTCTTTGCAACGATTTTGCACCATTGAGCTGATGATGGATGGGGACTTACCAACTCCTGAAATGCCATTAAGGCTTCATTCATATTGTCCCAGAAAAAAATACTTGGTGTCTTTTTAACAGTACTGCTAATATCTACATTCTTCTTTGCCACAACTTTAAATATCTTTCTTTCACCTTTTGGCCCCTGCTTCTCTTTGTAAATCGGCTAAAACCAGCTGGTAATACCCACAGCCTAAATGTTGTTCCACCTTGAAATATCCTCTGTCTATCTAATTCATCCATCACCTTTGAATTGAGCCTTCTGCAAAAACACATGATCTCACATTTTTGTCTTGCTGTAACAAAATGCATGAGATTCCAGTTCCCACTAGAATCCTCATTTCCATCTTAACCTCACAATCCTGGTCTTTGTTCTCTGTGTCCTAGCAGTATTCTGGTCTGCTGAGAGGGATATCATCATAAGTACTTTGTCAGCCAAGATCTAAGCAGGAAAGATATTTCAAATGAAATCTGGCTGATTTATGAAATTTTTAATAAAGGTCTATATAAGAAGGAGTGAGAATGGTAAAAGGGGCAGGTAGGGGGTGAAGGAAGACATTGAAACTCCAGAGCTAGCAGAAGCTGGGATTAAAGGGGCAGGGAGGAAACAGTCGTGACAACATGGAGTTGCCAGCTGTCCACCTGAAAGCAGTAGGAGCAACCATGCACAGGCAGAGAGTTGAGGGTATGAATGTCCAGAAAAACTCTGTTTCCAGATATCTGGATCTGAAGACATAAGACTCTATTATTCAGTCTTTGTGGTGAAGATATTTCAACTGAGTCCCTAGGGCCAACAATTAGGGGTTTGGACTTCATTCTAAGTACAATGCAAAGCCACTTGAAGTGTGTAAGTTATGAAATAGGATGGGATTAAAGTGCTGTTTTAAAACTAATTCCCTGGGTGTTATGCAAAATAAAAGAAAAGAAAAGATGGATTGGAGAGGATCAGGAGAGAAAATGGGAAGATGAATTTGGAAGTTACTGCAGTGCTTCAAGCAAGAAACAATGTTGGCGTGTGTTAAAAAGGTGACACTACAGATGAATATAAAGGGTGTGGCCTGAAGTATCTTTTAGAGGTAAAAATTAAGATTTAGTGGCCGATATAGTATGGAAAATAAGGTATCACATATAAACCCCAGGTTTCCAGAATCACTAACAAGCTACAGTGTTTAATTTTCTGAGATCCATTCAGAATGAGCTAGCAGAGAATTAAGTTTGAGAAAAATCCCCAAAGAGGAAAGGGGGAAAAAATGTAGTGTGTAAAAACCATACAAGCTGCATAGTTTTCTAGGAACAAACAAACACATTTTATTATGGTCTATTTCAGCATTTTGGAATCTAACCACAAATAGAAAAACCAGCTTTATGGCTGTCTTCTGTCACTGGCAAATGGGCGCTTTCAGGGATGTCTGCTCACCTCTTTGAGATAAATGGCATTAGCAACCAAAGGCAATAAAGTTATTTGTGACAGGTGAATTGAATATTGATTTTATTCTATTTTCCTCTGGTAACATTTTAAGAAATATTTATAAGAAGCTAGGTTTCAGTCCTAATCAATTGAAAATAACAGCAGAATCAATTTATTGCTAACTAACCCTTCTCAATATTTCCAGCTTCTTGATTTGTTTAGAATTAGTTTATATATCCCCCATTACTCAAAATTATATTAGCTCTTCCAAAGATTATATACTCCACAGAGAATCTGAGAAATAAAACAGAGGTGAAAATTTCAATGACTGCCTTATCCTCTTCTCAAAATACAAGAATATTTTAACTTATCAGCTTTCCTGTTGGGAAGCTAATCATACCTTTAATGAGAAAATCTTGAATTCTTGAGGGAACTTTTCCCCTCTTGCATGCTGGTAAAAGTTATACCGGAATATCAAAGAGTGTTTACCCACAAGCTTGATAGATCAGCTGCTACTTTCTAATGGATCCTTCTGGTACCTTCAAGTAAGTGATTTTGCCTGTGGATTTTTCAGGGTCTTTGATAGACGGTCTTGGCAATCACAGTCCCAACCAGGACAGGACCTAGTTCAAATTTTCTCCAGTAAAGAAAACTACTGACTATAACTTCATAGCAAAAAGTGCAGAAAACATTTGGGTTACTTAGAGTTGAAAATACTCTAGAAAAGCTTAAATCCCTACATTTAAGGTTTTGGTAATAAATAGCCCAAGATGCTTTGACAGCTGACCCCATAGTTATGGTTTATATATTAGGCATCTCCCAATGCTTATATGTGAAACAATGCAAGAAAATTTGGAAGTGAAATGATTGGATTGTGAAAGCCTTAACCCAATAAGTACATTAATCTCCTGAGAGGGATTAATGAGATGGTAATTGTAGGCATGTTGAGTATGGATGGAGGAGGTGGGTCATTGGGGAAATGCTTTTGGTGGGGTATATATTTTGTACTTGTTAAGTACAGATCTCTCTTTCTTTCTTTCTCTCTCTCTCTCTCTCTCTCACTCTCTCTCTCTCTCTTCCCCCCATTTCCTGGTTTGATGTCTTGAGTTGTTTTCTTCTATTATATCTTTCCACCATGATGTTCTTCCTCACCTAAAACCCAGAGCAATAGAGCAACTGAGACCTCTGAAACCATGAACTCCAAATAAACTTTTCCTCCTTTAAAACTGTTCTTGTCAGGTGTTTGATCATCAAGGCTAAATGTTTGACTAAAACAGAATTGATACAAAGAAGTATGGTAGGTACTGTGACTAACCTAATCAAATCTTTAGAGCTTTGTAGGAGGAATTTTGGAAAGTTTAGTGATGCAAGCTGGAAAAGTTTTAGATTGTTTTAAGTGGAGCTTAATGGGCAGTGTTGGTGGAGATAAGACAAGAATGCCAATAGTACTGTGGACAGTGAAGATTGGACTTGGGAGGTTTCAGAGAACAAGCAACATATTATTGGATTGGTCTAGAGGCCATTCATGTCATATTCTGGCTAAGAATTTGCCAGCCTTTATCCCATGTCCTGAGACTTTCTGTGAGATTGAACTTAAATGTGACGGATGGACTAACTAATCTGTTGGAGGAAATTTCAAAATAGCACAACTTTCAGGAGGTGGCATGGGTATTGCATGTGGCTTTCAGTCAAGTTTACTGTGATAATCAGGAGCAGAAAACAAAGCAGAATAATTTGAAAACTTGCAGTTTGGCCAGAAAACTGTGAGTAAAACTGGGACTTCAGGAATGTTGTGTTGTTAAAGACATTGAAGCCACTAAAGAAAAGCTAAAAACTTTGCCCAGAGAGAGGAAACATGGCTTGAGGGCATCTCAGGATTTGACAAGACCACACCCATCTCAGGCTCAAGAGAGTAAAAGTAAACAATCCACTGAGAAGAGACTATGGGAGCACTCTCTACACAGGGGGCCTAGGAAATTGTGTTCAATGGTCAGCTGTCCAGGCCATCAGAGGCTGCTGCAGCCGTGGTCCCAGGAGGCTTGGCTACTGCTTAAGAGGGTGGCAGACTTTGGTGTCAACCACATGGTGCGACACGAGGCCTTTGCAGAGAACAGCATGATCCTGTGTACCCCAGATGCTGGACATGCAATACAGGACTTGTTTGCCAGCTGAATTTCAGTCTTGCTTTGGACTCATTCCTTCATTTTTTTATTTTTATTTTCTTTAAGAGGGACAGTGGGAGAGAGAGAAAGAGACAGACAGAGAGAGAATCTTTTTTTTTTTTTTTTTTCAGTTTTTCATGTTGCTTTTGTTGCTCCGAGACTTCCTTGTGTAGGTGGTGCTGGGGCTCGAACTCACATACGCGCATATGCCAGGCAAGCACCAAAACCACTGAGCCATCCTCCAGCCCCTTTCCATTCTTTATGCACTGCTATTTTCTGAATGGAAATGCATACTGTATGCTTTTATATATTGGATATATGTAACTTGTTTTGGTTTTTACAAAACGAAATGCTGACAGTTTGCTTTGATCCTCAGAGAAGACCTTGGACTTGTACTTTAGGGAAACTATTGAGACTATGGGGGCTCTTGAAAATGGACTAAATGTACCTTGCATTTTGAGCCGGGCAGGAGCTTTTGAGGGCCAGTGGTGGAATGTTATGTTTCCCTGAAGCTCATGTGTGGAACAATGAAAGAGTTTAGAAGTGAAATTTTCAGGTTATAAATACCTTAACCCAGTCAATCTCTGTTGATAGTGTGATATTGACAATCCTCTAGCAAGAGATGGAGCTTATTTTACTTCCTGTGAATAAATCTTTGAAATTGACACAACACAAATAACATAGTAGAAGTGACATCTTGACTTCTGAAACTAGATCATAAAAGATGATATGGCTTCTGCCTGCCTCTTGTTCTCTCTTAAAACTCTCACCCTTTGAACCCAACTACCATGTTGTCAGAAACACTTGGAGAGGCCAAGTGTTAATATTGTTAAGATCTAAATGTACCCCTCCTAAATTCAAGCCTGAAATTTAATCCCCAATGCATCAGTGATAAGAGGTGGGACCTTCAGTATACCTGGGTTATAAGCAAGAGGAACTCTATGAATGGGATGAGTTCCTTTATAAAACAGACAAATCTAAGATGTTTTCTCTTTCCACCATATGAGTGTGAAGCAACAGACTGAGTCACAGAACAAACTTTCACCAGATAGTGAATCTGTTGGTTTCTTGATTGTATGTTACCCAGATTCCATACTGTGAGTATAAATTTCTTGATCTGTTAATTACCCAGTCTAAAGCATCTTATTATGGTAGCATAAATGGACTGAGAAAGTTTTCTAGCTGAACTTCCCAGCTAAGGTCTCAGTTGATAGCTACCAGCTACCATTAACCACCAGATATGTGAGTGAGCAAGCCTTCAGATTATATCATATCTTTTTTATTGGGGAGCTGGGTATTGGGGATGGATCCTTGGGTGCTTTACCACTGAGCCATGTCCCCAGCCATTTTTCTATTTTATTTTGAGACAGGGTTTCACTGAGTTGCTTAGGGCCTTGCTCCATTGCTGAGGCTGGCTTTGAACTTGCAATCCTCTCTGCCTCAGCCTCCCAAGCTGCTAGAATTAGAGGCATGCACCAACATGCTCAGAAGACTTTGTCAACTCTTAGCTTTGGAGTCTTCTACTCGACAAGACCCTAGACATCACAGAACAGAGACAAGCCATCTCCGTTGTTCCCTTTTCAGAATCCTAACCAACAGAATACGTAAACACATTAATCAGCTGCTTTATACCACAAACTATTGGGCTACATATTACACAATATGGTTACAAAATATAGTGTCATCTGTGAGGAACTGGTTTCAGGATCTCTGTGGATAGTGAAGTCCACATGTATATGTACTTTCATACAATCTACACACATTCCCTTTATACTTTAATCTCTAGATTACTATATTACTATACTACTTAATGAAATGTAAATGCTATGTAAATATATTTATACTTTATTGTTTAGGAAATAGCGACAAGAAAAAAACTGTACATGTTCAATGTACAACACAATCTTTTTTTTACAAATATTTTCAATCTAATGTTTGAATCCACCGATGTGGAACCCATGAATACAGAGGCCTGACTACACTTGATAAATGGTAATTATTATATAATATTACTATATCAGAACTCCACAAATGCAATATCATCATAATTACTATCAGTGTCGCCATTAACATCATTATCCCTGGACTCATCATCATCATCATTATTACTCTTTCATTAGCATCCTACATATTTTCTCAATGGAAATACAAAGTCAAGGGAAAAGCATGACTCTATTTATTTAAAGATTCTTTAAATTTCACTTTCCTGGAGCAGATATTGCTTTAATGAAGAGCACCCATAGTGTTTGTAATGTGTTTTTGCCACTGAAGGCCTGAGTCAGGAGAAACTTCCAGAAGTGTTTGACAAGCTGTTTGTGTTTGAGGGCTTTATTTTAATTATGCTGAACAATCAAGAGAATTGAAATAGAGTGCTGTAAAGACAAGCATTTTTTTTGCAAGTTCCCAAACACAATGCATGTTTAATGTGTCCAAGTTTTTATGCCAGCCATAGGAAGAAAAAAATGACCTAAACAAGCTCTTTCAATAGCAAATAGATGCTTTTTGATGGTAATTGGCAGCAAGACAATTTGCTCTTGTTTATTTGTAGTGAATTTATAGAACTGCTTTTAAAAAGTAAACCTTTCATTCTTTAGTACGTGTATACAACAGTATTGTTTTATGGATACAAGGAATGACAGATGCTGGCAATGTGGTTGGCTGCTGGCTGGTTTCAGCAATGAGCTTTTTACGATTACATTTCATTCTCCCACCTTCCAACCTGACTTTTCTTTCATCTCTACCTTCCTACTGAAACTTTGAAGAAAATGCATTTTTAAATATGCAAAATGGCCCTGTTTCTCCAAAGGAAAAGTGTCAATGTCTAGAACTAAGGATAAAAACAAACAGTGTTGGAAACTGTAGGTGTTTTTCATACCTTGAATTAGAATTATTCAATAAAGGCAATTCTTAAGAGCATAACTCAGACTTTTATAAATTATACTTAAGACACAGTATTACGGTTTGACTAAATGAA
This sequence comes from Aplodontia rufa, assembly GCA_004027875.1. Lineage (NCBI taxonomy): Eukaryota > Metazoa > Chordata > Mammalia > Rodentia > Aplodontiidae > Aplodontia > Aplodontia rufa. The sequence goes on from PVKS010006154.1 coordinate 22,881, forward strand.
ATTCTTCCTAAATCTCTTAATCTATTTCTTTTGTAATTTGAATGTTCAAATATGATTCTTTTTTAAGGTAAGTTATACCTAGATTTGAAAATAGATTGCACATAAAATATAATTAAAGATGAATAAAAAGTCAGTGTAAAAGATAAATATAAACCAAAAATGTAGTTTAATATGGAGAAATTTTATTCATGTTGGATAAATGAAGATAATCAAACAAATTTGAAAGACAAATGAAATGTGCAAAAACAACTGAAATATATAGTAAAAACTTCATACATATGTATACATGAAAATATACTTACATTTACTTATATATGTAGAGGAAAACAGTAATGGAACTCCTGCAAGTAAAATATAGTAATGGAAAAATGGGTCAAGATGCAAGGAGGAAATTGGAGGATATAAGAAAGCAGACTAATTAAATTATGTTCAATTCATTATTAAAAAAACAAATATCAAAGTAAAATGAGATTTTTAAATCTTTTCAGCTGTCAGTCTCGAACAAAAGCCAAGACATTGTACTTAGAAGTAAAAGTGGGCATCAGCATTTTGAAGGAAAATTTTGTAATATCCACCAAAATGGTATTTCATATCATTTTTTAAATTTTTTTAAAGAAAGAGGAGACAGTGAGAGAGAAAGAGAGAAGCAATTTTCATTTAGTATTTCATGTGACTTTCATTCCTCAGACACTTCATTATGTATGTGCTGCTGGGTTTTGAACTCCAGCCAGGCAAGTGCCATAACCACCAAGCCACCCAAGCCACTGCTCCAGCTCTGTATTTCCTATCATTAGAACAAGCAGCTTCACTAGAGAATTTTATAAAACTGTGATACTCCCAAAAGCTAGTGAAGATATCTGAATAAGATATCCATTAGAAAAAATGTAATGGAGACATATAGAGGAAAGAATTTCCAACAGCAAAGGATCTATTAAATAGTTAGACATCTATAGCCATTAAAAAGAGTAAAGTTAATCTATAGAAACAACCAACCTCAAATAGAATATAACTAAAACTGTAAGTAATAAATTAGTATTCTAACATCTAATTTCATTAAAATTATATTAATAAAAATGTAGAAAAACCTAAGGTCTTCCCCAAGTTGATAATAGTCCATAGCAATGGGATTATAGGAACTTTCACTTTCTTCAATACCTATTTCTGTAATAACCCAAGTTTCATATAATGACCAAGAATTTCTTAATTAAAATATGCAATAAATTATAATAAAACAAAAAATAAAAACTTTTTAATCTGCTCTTGTACAATCTATGGAACTAATCCATTTAATACTCTAAAGGCCCAGAATAGCCAAAACATTACTAAACTAGAAAGAGGAAACAGGAGGTATCATAATTCCTGACCTGAAATTATACTATAGGGCTATAGTAACAAAAAAAGTATGGTATTGATATCAAAATAAAAATGAATACTAATGTAATAGAATAGAGGATATTGAGACAAACACTCAAATCTTTAACCATCTGATATCTGAAAGGGGGCAAAAGCATAGTGTGGAAGAAGGACCTCCTGTTCAAAAAATGGTGCTTGACAAACTGGACAGCCATATACAGACAATTGAAATTGGATCCTTACCTCTCACCCTGTACAAGAATCAAATCAAGATGGTTCAACAATCTGTAAATTAAACTAGCAACTTTACAATTGCTTAAAGAAAAAATAGGATCAACACTCCACAACATAGGTGTCAGCACTGCCTTCCTTAACAAGACTCCCATAACACAAGCATTAAAACCAAGAATAAATGAAGAGGATGACATTAAACTAAAAAGCTTCTTCACAGCTAAAGAATTAGTCAAGAGTGTCAAGAGAGAACATACAGAATGGGAGAAAATCTTTGCCTGGTACGCCTCCAACAGAGGGGTAATATCCAGAATATAAAAAGAACTCAAAAAAACTGAACACCAAAACACAAAGAATCTAATCAATAAATCAGCTAGGGAGCTAAATAGAAATTTCTTAACAGAAGAAGTCCAAAAAGCCCATAATTATATATGAAAATGTTCTACATCATTATCAATCAGAGAAATGCAAATCAAAACTTCAAAGATTCCATCTCACTCCTTTCAGAGTGGCAAAAATGAAGAATAAGAACAATGACAGATACTGTTGGGATTGTGGGAAATGAGGAACACTATCACACAGCTGGTAGGACTGCAAGCTTGTACAGCCACTCTGGAAAGCAATGTGGAGACTCCTCAAAAAACTAGGCCTGGAACCACCTTATCACTCTGCCATCCCACTCCTGGGTATTTTCCCAAAAGAGCTAGAATCAGCTTATTACAGAGATACAGCTTCATCAATCATTTTAGCAGCTCAACTTGCTATAGCTAAACTATGGAACCAACCCAGATGCCCCTCACTGGAGGAGTGGATTCAAAAACTGTGGTACATATGCAATGGAAATCTACTCTGCTATTAGAGAAAATAATATCCTGGCATTTGCAGCCAAATAGATGGAGATGGGAAAAAAAAATCATGCTGAGTGAAATATTCCAATCTCAGAGACTCAAGGGCTGAATGTTTTCTCTCATATGTGGAAGCTAGAATACAATCAGAAACAGACTGAAAGTTGGCTAAGCTAATAATAACCTCAACATGGGGGAATTTTTACATGAGCAGGGGAACCATTCCTATGATGCTGGGGGATGAAGTTGGGGAGCAGAGGGGGTAGGATTAGGAGGGATATCAAGGCAGGTGGAGGGAGGAAGTAGGGGGACTATCAAACCAGTGGGGAACCTTCTACTTCCATGAGAAGCCCAACTAACATAGGGGAAACCTGGGATCAGGGAGAACACAAAGGGGGGAGATCATAAGCTGGAATCAGCCTTGGCTTGCTCTGTCAACATCCATTCGTTCATGAACATGTGGCAATGATTCCTTCCAATATGTAAGACTATGTTGAACAAATAAAGAAAAAATAAAGAATAAAGGCATTAAGAGTTGCCTTAAAGAGACTTTTCACTGGTTAGGACTTGTTATATTAGGATTTAATTCATTTGTGCAATAAATATGGTCTCCATCAGAACCTGCCATGCACGCCCTAATTCTGAATGAGTAAATGAAATGAAAAAAACCTAACATGAGGCTAACATTTAGAAGTATGTTAGGACAGTCTTTCATATAGATTCAATAGGCCCTCCATTTTGGTGTTTGGAATGAAACTTTCTCTTAATATTCAGAGAGGAATTGACTGAGCAAATTTAAAATATTTAAAAAGGCATTTAAATTGCTTCAGAGGAGGGCTGGAGCAGTGGCTTAGTGGGTGCAGCACTTGCTTGGTATGCACAAGGATGCAAGTTCAAATCCCAGCACCACGTACGCAATGAAGTGTTGGAGGAATGAAAGCCATGTGAAAAACTACAGTTGATTCTCCCTCTCTTTAAAAATATTACTTCAGAGGAAAGTTTTTTGAGTATATTTAAATAATCCATTCACAGAAAAAGTAAATTTGAACAAAACAAGAACTTCTAAATTTTGTAAATGTACTCTGTATATAATTCAATACCTCAGAACTTGCCACTAGTTGTCCTAGCCTCCTCACCTAAACCAATTCAAGTCTAATTGTTTTTCGTGGTTTTTTTTATAAAAGCATCAATAATTTAAACTGTTTCTAAGTGCTGATCAAGGTTCTAGTGGCTTATGCACTTTAGAGAGCTCTAAGAATAAGAACAGACAAGCAAGTCTCTACCAAATATACTGCATACATTGCTAGTATCCCCCTCTCCAGGAGCATCATGGTAACGTGCTTCTCCCTCTTCCTCATTTTATAATCAAAGAATAATTTTCCTTTGCCTTGGATAAAATCATTCATATCCCACCTTTCTCTCCCTCTCTGCCCTCTGCCCTTTCTCTGAGGAACTGAGAGGAAAGCTTTCCTTTTCCAACAGATCTAAATTTATCTTGCAGACATTTTTAATTTTCCAAATAGGGGATCCCTAACCCTTTTTCAATGGGGGGCCTATTGAACCTCTTTCTGATTTTGAGAACAAAGAACAATTTGCTTTTCCTTATAAGTTTTTTTTTAAGAGAGGACGGAATTAATTTTTTTTTTAAAGAAAGAGGGGACAGTGAGAGAGAGACAATCAATTTTTATTTAGTTTTCCACATAGCTCTCATTGCTCTGAGACTTCATTGTGTACGTGGTGCTGGGGTTTGAACTTGTATACTTGCCCATCCCAGGCAAGCACCGCAACCGCTGAGCCACCACTCCAGCCCGAGAATCAGTTTTTATTGAGTTTTTTTTTTTTTACATGGCTTTCATTGCTCTGACACTTAGTTGTGTACATGGGTGCTAGGGATTGAACCCGTGTACTCACACATGCCAGACAAGCACCCTAACTGCTGAGCCACAGCTCCAGCCCTATAATGAGTTTTTATGACTGCAGAAGCTCTCTTCTTATCAAATCATGTTTTCCTCCCAATTCTATAAAATGAAGATCACAAGGAAACAGTGAATTGGATGTGTCTGATAGTTCTCCTACCAAGGAGAAACAAGTTCAACTGTTCCTAAGATGAATGAATACAAGGCAAGCAAATGGCCTTAGGGTCACTGTGTTAACACGTCAGGTTGGAGAACTTCACTACCTACCTCGTTAAAATTGTGAGTAATCAGAAGGCAAACATGGAACAGGTTTTTATTTTTTGTGCATAGCTCTTAATGGCAGTTGTGTACGCTTAGCAATCACTCAAAGACTCTGAAACACAAAAGAATATAAAAGCCAGAGAATATAAAAACAAGTGCAAACAGACTGTTACTTAGAACTTGCCTTCAGACTGACTCTAGTTCCAAAGCCATAAAATAAGAAAAACACTAAGAAATAGAGAATGAATAGAAATATATAAAAAGTTAGAGAATGGAAAGAAGTGAGAAAGAATTAGAAAACTTAGAACTCTCAAATATTACTGATATTTTCTTTTATTGAAATACAAATTATCTTTTTTAAGGGAGACAAAAAGGGAGAATGTGAGAGAGAAAGAAGGATAAAATCAACTTTATTTAGTTTTTTATCTGGTTTTCATTGCTCTGACACTTAGTTGTGTATATGGTACTGGAGATTGAACCCAGGTCCTCATGGGTGCCAGGCAGGCAAAATACTGCTGAGTCAGCGCTCCAGCTCCTGATTATTTTATTTAAGAGAATCATAGGCAATAAATTTCAGATGTTCAAATTCATTTACGATGAATTTAAATTTCTTTTCCATTTATCCACTATTTTCCCACAGGAAGGCTTTTCTGGAAAGTCTAGCTACACATTTCCAATTATTTAGTTTCTCATCTACCCATAAAGAGTATATGCTCATTAATTCTAAGCTATTTATTTCAGACTAACAAAGAGCTGACATACTGCATGTGCTGGAAAGGTTGACATGGAAAGCGATTCATTCAATATTTGCTTTTATTATTATCTCCATACTGTCTTACTAAATAGATTACTTATGAATATGGTAATGAATAATTTGGGCTCATAGTTTGCTTTGTTAAACAAAGCATCAGATCTACCTCAGGGGATTCTCCAATGAGTCTCAGATTAAAACCTCCCTGCTAGTGAGTGAGTATTGCACTCCAGGTTACCACCATGCCCTTGAACTGAAAGCTCATCAACAATTTTGTCATTTCCTTGAGAGTCAGAGGCCACCTTCTAAAACAACACTTGTAAATAGTTGAGCAAATAATTGCTGCCTCATACCACTGTATTGTGCCTCATGATCTCAGGGCATGTGTTTTGGAAATAGCTGCCGAATAGATACATGAGTCCAAATTCACAAATTCTGCAGTGAAACATAATGAGTGCCATACACTTCCTAGGAAAAAACACTTAAGTAAAAATAAAGATGAAGACATCCTCCACCATTCTAAAAGTACACAGGAAAACCAGATGCAGTCCTCCAGTGCATGCACAGGGATGATCTGCTGCAAAGAGACAGAGCCACCTCTCCCTGGAGCAGCCCCTCAGGAAGCATAAGATCTGGTTCAAACCAGAGGACACTGAGCATCCCTTCCTACTGCTTTCTTCCCACTCCCTCTCCCTTAGGGCAAAAGAAAACAATTATTTTCATCAGTTTTGGGGCACCATTGAGGGCACTAAAAATTCTAGTCAATTTGAAGGTAGTGTCGGTTTTTATCTTGTTGCTTGCTTGTCAAGATTCACAAAACAGTCTGCTCACCCATTTGACTTAGTTTGCTTGGGCTGCTATCACACAATACCATAAGCTAGTAGTTTGTAAATAACAAAAAATTGTAACAATTCTGGAGCCAGGCATGATGGTGCACGCTAATAATCCCAGTGGCTCTGGAGGCCGAGGCAGAAGGACCAACTTCAGCAGCTTAGCAAGGCCCTAAGTAACTTAGTGAGACTCTGTCTCAAAATAAAAAATTTAAAGGGTTGGGGATGCGGCTCAGTGATTAAGTGCCCCTGGGTTTAGTCCTTAGTAAAAAGAAAAAAGAAAAGAAAAAAAATTATAGAGCCTGAAAAGTCCCAAGATCAATGCACCAGCAGACTTGGTGTCTAATGTCTGACGAGGGCTCACCTCCTCATGGACAGCCTGCCCTCACTACGCTCACTTGACGAAACACCAGGCAGTTCTCCAGGGCCTCTTTCCGAGGGCATTCATCTAGTTCAGGAGAGCGCCAATCTCAAGATCTAACCACCTCCCCACTTCCCTATCTCCTAAAATCGTCTTCTTGGTGGGGGCAGGATATTAACATAGGAATTTAGAGGGGACACAAACATTTGGACCAGAGTTGAAATGGTTTAGATACGAAGAGTCTTCCAAAAGCTCGTATGTGAAACAAAGCAAGAACATTCAGAGGCAAAATGATTAGGCTACGAGAGATGTAACCTAAGCACTTGCTTGATCCACTGATATGGCTTAACCTGGTGTTCACTATAGGCAGGTAGGGTGTAGCTGGAGGAGATAGATCACTGAACATGTGCCTTTGGGATATATACTTTGTCCCTGGTGACTGGTGCTCTCTGGTTCCTGGCTGCCATATCCAAGCTGCTCTTCTCTGCCATGTCCTTCTGCCACTATGTGCTGCCTCACAGAATTAGGAAGTCAGCTGAACTTCAGAAACTGTGAACCAAATAAGCTTTTCCTCCTCTATGTTGTTCTTTTCCAGTATTTTGGTCACAGCCACAAAAAATAAAACTGACTAAAACAATAGCACTCTATTAATTTCAAAACTTTTCCAGAATAGGTGGAGTGATCTACTTCCTTGGACTCTTTTTTTAAGTATATCTGAATTTTTTTCTCTGTGATGTGATATCACAACCCACATCCCCCATGGATCACACTGGATTGTTTAAGGAAGCAATGAAATGTGGTAGACCTTCAGCCTGATCTCGGGGGTGGTACATGCTGTGTGATACATGGTTGGCTACGTAAATACCCAACCTCAGTTTTCTTGTCTATATAATGAGGATAATAACAGAATTAAACCCAGGCTATAATGCTGGATGATTAAATTAGTTAATTCAGGTAAAATATTCAGGGTATTGACTTCCACAGGATAAATTCTCAATAAATGCTATCTGTTGTTGTGAGAGAAAGATTCTTATAGGAAAGCACTTAGCCTAACACACTTCTGTGCATATCGAAGACCCCATCACCTGTTTGTCTCTCTCATTCACAATATTCCAGTTCTTGGCACATTTTTCAAATTCGTGAATTCACTGTGTGTTCTTCTTAAAGTTCCTAAAGCCCTTAGATAGCCAAAGATGTGCAGTAGCTACAAGCAGGCTTTACCCCAGGTGCTTTAAAACTCTCATCCTTTTGTGCTTAGAGAAAATAATTTTTAAACACAGACTCCATCTACACACTATGATAGCCATTAGGATATTTCAACAGAAGTGAAAGACATTGTCTCAAATCTCCTAACCAGGGAGCAAGAGTGAAGAGTAAAGTATATTCCCTGTAATCACCCTGTCTTGTATCCCTCAAACATGTTTCTGCTATTGTTATTTTTGCTTTGGGAATCCACAGCAACTTCTGATACTTTCCATAATTAATTTCTGACAACCACCACACATCTCTCTTTCCACACTGCTGTCCTGATCTCACTGCTGTGATGTTCTTTCCAAACAATTTCACTTGCTATGGCCAGCTTTATTTGCTCCACATACAGCCATGTATAGGAGAAAACCAACAGGTCTAGGAAGCTAGGGACTATATCTGAGGTTTGTACAGTATTGTAACCTCAGAAACTATCACAGTGCATGGCATAGAGGAAAGGGTATGAACACCTGATAAATGGATGAATGAATATCAGAAAATTCATGAGTGAATACATAACATAATAAACTAGGTTCTTCTCTGTTCTTCCCCATATTCTAGACCCTTTATTCCATATGTGTACAATAAAGAAACATCTTTAAATCAGTAAATATATTAATATCTACCATGATACCCTCTGCCCACAAGAAAGAAAAGCCTTATTTTATGTTTTCTTACATTTTTCCAAAATTCAATGACTCGTAGCTGTATAATTTAAAAGGCTTTCAAAACAAAAGTTGACTCTCCATCCCTCCTTAAAAGATAACTTTTGACTTTTATTTCCCCTTACCCCAAATGTGGAAGTTGTTGAAGCTTGCAGAAATGCTCATCCTGTTACAGGATGGTGGTGGTGGTGACAATGTTGATCAGTTCATATTTATGTGTTCTAAATATAACATTTCAATAATCCACAACAGGGTTATATGAACTAAGATATGACCCCTATTTTAAGATAGGAAAGCTGAGGCTTGCTGAGGATGGAATTACAGTAAGTGATATAGCCAGGATTCAAATCCAAGTGTGCTCATGCACAAAGCATACAGCCTGGTAATTAATTGACCACTTAGGTATAGGTGAGACCAGATGTTAGAGGATTGAAATGACAGATTATGCTACCAAGCATTATACACCATGTCACTACCTGGTGCTGTGTCTTACCCACTTTCTACACATAGAGTTGTACTTCCCAACCCAATGACCTCAATCTGGTCATAGACTTGGTTTGGTCAATGGGATGTGAGCTGAAACTGTGCTTGTCAGTTCCAAATAAAAAGTTTAAATCTAATTTGTGGTTCATCTTAGCTTTATTCTTCCCTTCTGCCACAGAAAGTGCAGTGCCACATATGGGAGGGTAGCAAAAAATTTGTAAGCCCCTGGAGTTTAGAGTAGCCTATTTGGAAGAAGGCTGGTTGATAGACTATAAGTTTATATTTAGTTGAATAAATGTGGAAAGAAGATTCAATAGCTTTATTGAAAATACTCTGGCTATGGGGCTGGAATGGTGGCTCAGCAGTTATGGTGCTTGCCTGGCATGAGGTAGGACGTGAGTTTGAACCCCAGCACCACACAACTAAGTGTTTGAGCAACGAAAGCCACATGAAAAACTAAATAAAATTGATCTCTCTCTCTCTCTCTGTACCTCTCTCTCTTTTAAAAAAAGGAAAAAAAAAAGAAAATGCATGGCTATGAAGAAGGGACAACAAATGCTCAAAGATAATAAGATGAAAGAAATTATTTTAAGAAATTTAAGGACTGATCTTGTATCATAACTGTGTGATGATTTGTCACTTGAAGTCTCAGAATAAGAATGAAATGAAGAAGTAAAAATATAGGACCCACTGGAGTCAGTAGGGACTATTTAGAAGAATGTCCGTACAAGGGGCTGGAGCGGTGGCTTGGCGTTTACGGTGCTTGCCTGGCATGCGCAGGTACAAGGGTTCAAACCCCAGCACCCATATACACACCTAAGTGTCGGAGCAACAAAAGTCGTGTGAAAAACTAAATAAATAAAAAAAAAAAGAATGTCCTTACAAATGAGCAAGCCCATATGAAACATGAGAGACAGAATTCAGTGCACAACCATATTCCAGGCATTATGCTAGGTACATTCCATTAAAGGGAATCTCTCAGATAAGCTAATCCAAATTGTTAACCAGCAAAAAACATGAAATAAGTAAATAGTTGTTGTTCAATAATACACTAATCTCAGGGATGATCACTGCGCAGCGATTCATGGATTGATTGTGTTATGGAAGCAGGCCTGGATCTGAACTTTGCAAGATAAGAAAATGTGAATTTGTCACCAATGGTCTCTTCTCTCAAGTGTGAATTGTCAGAACAACTGCTACAAGTCAATGATTGATAGATGGGGGTTAAGAGGACAAGTTGTGTGGTTCATCTTCCACTGTCCTGATAACTCAGATCTTATGAGAGACACCTGATGACAGCTGCCTGTATTAGAAGAATCTGGTCCTTTCATTTGGGGTTTTGATGGTGTAGAAAGTTGTGCTATTTTCTTTCAATCCTCATCTGTTGTTGGCTCAAAAGAAGACTGGACAATGCCAAGAGGAGTAATAGAAGAAGGAAGAGCCTCCTTCCCCACAGTAATAGCTACAATCTGTTTTCAAGAAATTGAAAGGGCTATGGGAAACATAAATCAATCTGCTGATTGTGTCTCCAGTGACAAAGTACAATCTCAGGAAGGGAGAGAAAGACAGTTTCCCTGCTATGGATTAAAAAAAAAATGCGTATGCCAGGCATGCTGGTGGATGCCTGAAATACCAGTGATCGGGGACAGACAGATGTAAGCAGTGGGAACATGAGGTTAAGGGAGTAATTCTGTAAACTGGGCACACTGTGCTGACCCCCACATGCTTTCTTTTCCAAGAAGCAATTTCCCTGCAGCCCTGGTTGGCTTAAGTGAACAAGATGTGTCATATTCCTCGACAAACTACCTGTAATCTGAAGCAGAAATTCAGATCCAAAATAATGCCGATAAGACAAACCCAAATTACCCCAAAGGGGGAGACTTTTGTGACTGCTTTCACAGACCAGATCCTGAAATTCAGGAAGATAAGGATAATTCCTCCTAACCATAAAATTTATCAAAATGTATGGTTATGAATCCAATTAGTACCAGTCAGCATGAGCCAAAGTGACCTACAGTTGTCACGGCAATGGGGGCTTGAATATCTCATGTCATCCTACTGTCAGTCAAAAATCAAGAGGCAGACCTGGTTGGGACTCTCTGGCAAAACTGGAGGGTAGGCATGCTGTCCCTCTCTTCACTGAGAGGGCCCAGTCTCTCCTTTGATAGTGTCCCCTTTTTCTTTTCACATTCCTTCTAACAAACTATGCCTGTTACTCTGAGCAACTCATCTGAAGTTTTTCTGACTTGATCATAAGAATGAGAGTTTGAGGGGAAGTCTTTGTGCTGCCTTAGTTTCCAGGAAGGCCCTAGTCCTATAACACCAGCAACTTGGGAGCCTGAGGCAGGAAGATCACAAGTTTGAGGTCAGCTTCATCAATTTAGTGAGTCCCTAAACAACTTAGTGAGACCTGGTCTCAACAAATAAAAAGGGCTGGGGATGTGGCCCAGTGCTATAGCATCCCTGGGTTCAATCCCTGGTACCAATAAAAAAAAAAAAAAAATCAGTGAGTAAATGAATAAGCCCCGGAAGCAACGGAAGAACATATGGTTGACGGTGCTGTTCAACTGAGGAGCCAAAGGCTCTGCGGAGAGGTGGGCACCGTGGTGCCTAGTTGTGATACAACATGTGGGCAAGCCTGAAAGCACCAAGGTGACCTCAGCAGAGGGCCTGGGCTTCTAAGCGAGTAAGACCTGATAGAACAATTAAAACGCAAGGGGTGGAGGGAGGTTCTAGGTCCATTTGTGTAACCTGACATATTATGAAATGTTACATTTCAGGAATCTCTTTCAAAGCTATTGAAATAGTAACAAAGCTGGAAAAGGGATTATGAGGTCTGTTTTTCAAAATCAAAAGCTTGCCAAAGACAGTGAGAGAAAGAGTGATTTCTTTCCTCTTGGGAAACACGACTCTGTCTCCACTTTCAGCCACTGCAATCTCTCCTGCTGCCCCTGTCAGTAAAATGAATAACGCCATGGTCAGGCAAGGAAGTCCTCCATGGTGAAATGTTTTCTTCAATTTCTAATTGGGCCACTTGCTTGCAGTGCTGGCCCTGATGCTGACCAGTCCCACACTGCCAGTGCCTCTGCATTGCTTGATGTGACACCCACCAGCAAGAAAGCTACCCTCACAGATTCCTAACAAATGCTCTCTATCTGAAAGGCAGGGCTGTTTTCACTGGCCTCTGAAATCCACTTGTCAAGTTGGAGAAGAGGAAGTGGCAGAGAAAAAGAGAAAGAAGCTGCCACAACACAATCATTGATACCTCTTGTCAAAAGAATCGTAACTGCTCTGTTTGTTTACTAACAAAGATGTCAAAGTCCTTTCAGTGGGTGCTGGAGGTTTTACATACTGATAATATCACAGAAAAAAAGACTATGATTTTTTTTTCCTTTTCTTTGCCTAATGGATTGTCATCAAAGAACTCAGGACTCAGAAAGATGAAGGCATTGCCACCAGGGTCTGAGGAGATTGTACTCTGCAAATAATCACACTGAAGAGATATTCTGGGCATGCCTAGATGTGACAGGTAGCTGCTTTCAAAACATAGGTAACAAATGCTCTTTTTTAAATACAAAAAATGTAGTCAGCTGGAAGGAGTTGGGGAGTTGGGGTTTCTTTTCTTCTACAGTGTGTAATAATATTGTTTCTTCAACACTGGACTCCAAAGTGATTTAAAACATACCTTTAGAGATTCCATTGGCCAATGCTGACATGCATCAATAAGAGACATAAACATACATAATAAGATTATTACAGTTTTCAACCAAGTAGGATGGCTGCATTTAAATGCTATCATTGACATTTCATTGGATGGTTCAACACTGCGCTTGCAGGGGCTGGAGCGGTGGCTCGGCAGTTACGGCACTTGCCCCTCATGAGCAACTACACAGGTTCAAACCCCAGCACCCCACGGGTTCAAACCCCAGCACCCACGTACACACTAAGTGTCACAGCAACGAGAGCCATGTGAAAAACTCAATAAAAATTGATTCTCTCTCTCTCTCTCTCTCTCTCTCTCACTGTCCTATCTAAAAACAAAAAACAAAAACAAAAACAAACAAAAAGAAAAACTGTGGTTACAGATGCAGAAAGTGTTCCAGTGTTAGCTTAGGATTCAATTGACCTTTGTTAAGGTTTAGATATTCGGTGCTTGCCCAAAAACTCATGTGTGAGACAACGTAAGAAAGTTCAGAGGTGAAATGTTTGGATTGTACATTAATCCATTTGAATGGATCAACTGGGTGGTGATTATAGGCAGGTAGAATGTGGCTGGAGGAGGTGGGTCTCTGAGGATTTGCCCTGTGGGTGTATATTTTGACCCTGGTGAGCCAAGTTTCCGCACTCTCTGCTTCCTGATTGTCCTGTTCTGAGCTGCTTTCCTCTGCCACATTCTTCTACAGTGATTTTTTGCCTCATGTTAGACCTAGAGCAGTTAAATTGGCCATCTATGGAGTGAGAACTCTTAAACCATGGGCCCCAAGTAAACTTTCTTCCTCTTAAAAGTGTGTTTGTTAGTCACAAAGGAGAGAAAATTTAACTAAAACAACCTCCATAATCAAAATTGATGGGTTTGGGGAGGAAGACATTAAAATGCAGAGTCCCAGGCCCAGCACTTCCACACATGGGTTCCAGTTACCAGTGGTTCAAACACATTCCCCAAAAGAGTTTTCTTTAAGAAGCCCAATGAAGACTGCTGTATCCAAAACTGGGGCTAGCGCTTAAGGCTTCTTTAAACAACAAGATGTTTTAATTAGCAGCTTCTCTGTATCTATTTTGCATTTCTTAAAAATGTAAGAGCTACTGGAGCAGAACAACACCCTTGCTTTCTATAAGCTTCTCAGTATATCCCGCTAATGCAGACGAATATGTATCAAAGCATAATTGCCAACATACAAAAACAGAATTCCCGGATACTTTGCAACTAAAATGACTTTGGCAGTTTGGTGGAAAAAATTAACTGTGATTTCAGTGTCCTTTCCAAGGTGATGGGGAAGTATGCTTGGCAGGTTTAGCCATAAAAGGCCTGCAAGATGTAATGGACAACGGGACAGCAGACCTGCAGAAGAAACCTCAGAAAGTGGACAAGGGAGGTATCTCCAGAGAATGCTACAGGCATTCCCCATGGGGGACTTCAGCAGGCTCAAGGAAACATCCTCCAGTGGGAAGAAATCTAAGGGAGGATCATAGCATTCAAAATTCTTTGCATTGTCAAGGGTGGGCTGAGGGAGAGCTACTTCACATACCCCAGACCCTACCAACCTTCCAAGCTGCCTCAAGCATCTAAATAATATCAGCATCTTTTAATATGGGCAACTTACATTTCTCTATTCTTAAGGGTAAAAAAATCATCTTTAGAAAATGTTGGTATTTTTACTGATCTACAATATACACCTAATTTTGAAAATATATTTACTGGGCACACATAGTTTTAAATCAATCAAACTCCTTCATTCATTTTCATGTTGCAAGGTTCTCTTTAAACAGAAAACTAGAGTGACCATTGTCTTTGTTTTAATTCTGCTTTGGAAAAGTGACTCCTTCTCTTTGGGACTCTCCATTCCCACTCACCCCACATGCTGCCATTCAGGATTGACCTTTTAGATTTCCATGGTCATATAGATAAAATACTATATTTCATTTATTCTCACGCTATGGAATATTAGAAATATTAGAATATTTGCTTTCACGAATGCAAATCTCAAAACCATCCTGGGCTCGCTCCTAATTTAGCATGAGATTCTGCTTGTTCTGATTTGATCTCCTGATAGTTGCTAATCTTCTGATGGAGGAGAAAAAATTAATTCAGTAAATGGCCCTCCAGTGATCAGGGGCTCTTAAATGCTAAGCTTTATTTGTTAGCAACTCCATCCTCAGCATGAATCCATTTCTCCCTGTGCACATACCACAAATTCCGTCTCTGCATCTGTGCCAGCTCCTGGCACACACCCACGCCACCCTCACTCATTATGATCAAGTTAAACTGTATATCAAAATCAACTCCTAAACATTTAAAACCTAACAGAAAATTTAATCCATCTCTATTTTTGTGAGTTTTGCTAATTCTATAAATTTTGTTCTTAACTATTGGATGCCCTCCTGTGGGGAAATTTAGTAATGCTAAGGCACTATCAACTCATCTCTGGTCAGCAATTAGCAATAGGTAAATGTGCATTTTACACTTCACTAGCCCTGGAATTGAGCTACAATAAACCCAGGATGGTCCCTACCCAAAATTCCAGCTCCCATTAGTGATAGCAGCTTAAATCATTTACTGAAAGGCAGCTAGCTAACTCAGTAAGGGAACTGTTTTTTTTCCCATGGATGATTATGTTTACTACCACACATATTAAACCTTGTTGTGTCTTTACAATGTTCTCCTGAGAACACTATATGTATTGTATTGCATAACTATTTCTTTCCTTCAAAACACACAAAGGAAAAAAATGTGCAGTGTTATATCTCAGTGAGGTAAGAACTCAATTTTGCTTTATAACCAGGCTCACTGCCTACCTCACCAAATGAATCAATCTGATTAGCTGTCGAGTTCAAACCGCTGAGATCCTACCTCAGAGCGGTCACCTTTACACTTAACAGCACAGGAAAATTACAATTTCTCACACACACACACACACACACACACACACACACACACTTTTATTCACTTACTTTAAAATAGCAAATCCAGTCATTGTCATGAGTGTTGCTTAACACAATTTCATGCCCCCTCAGCCTTGCTGAGCTGCATTTTCTCCTTGCTGTCTTTGCACAGGGGAAGGTGACTGATGAAAGCTGTAAGCCTTACCCCAAGCAGCTGCCTAGAAGCTCCCGAAAACATGCCAGAGGTCTGTTGTCCTAGATGCCATCAGAGGAAAGTGATAAACTGGGAGTGGCCAGTTAAAGAAGCAATATTTATCCGAAAATGTTTACAGGCAAGCTGTAAAGGACTTCTGTATGCATCCTTGCATAGCAGTCTGGTGATACTATTATCACAAGTATTTCTTCCTACTATAATAATTTGAATGTTTTCCACGTTTCCATTATTAGATTACAGATTAGATTTCCAGTATTAGAGCAGGAATGAGCTTATACCTTGAATCTTCAAAAACAAAAACACAAATACAGTCATGGATACATTTAATTACTTAGAAACTTAAATTAGAAAAAGAGAGAATGGGGGAGAAAGAGCTAATGAAATTACAATCCCTGTTGTTTAGGGAATAGTCCCTCTAAACAATTCTATTTTATTAAACAATTCTAATTTTCAAAATTATCAAGCTTTCCCAATAACAAAGATAATTCAAAACTTTAACTAGGAAGCTCTGCAAAAACAGCAAACATTCAGCTCACCCAGCACACGTAAAAGGAACAAAAAAAGAAAAAAACTAATTGAGTGTTGATCGAGTGTCCAAAAAGGCAACAATTACACATCAACTTCTCTGCTAGCTTCTCTGGTAGAACAGGATATTTCAAGCTAATCACTGTTAACATCTTGGGCTGTAGAACTCTTGGGAGCAGGGTACGGGGTGCTCCTGTGTATTTATAGAATATTTAGTGGCCTCCCTAGTCTCTATCAATAGCCAATAGCATGATGTGCCCATTGTGACAACAGAAATAGCTCTCTTAAGACACTGCCAAATGTCCCCTGAGGGAAAAATAAGTCTCCATGGAGAAATAGAAGTTTGAACTCAAATTTGCAAGAGATTTCCCAAAAGGAATACAATGTTCGCTAGATTTTTACTTGGCATGCTTGTGCATCTTGGTCATATACTATTCAGTTAACATCTTTTTTAATTAACCTCAGTATTTTGTTTCTATTTTTTATGGTTTAGATTAGGCATCCCCCAAAACCTCATCTGTGAGACATTACAAGAAGGCTTAGAGGTGAAATGATTGCGTTATGAGAGCCTTAATCAGATCAGTGTTTTAATTGACTGATAGGGATTAACTGGGTGGTACCTGAAGGCAGGTTGGGTATGGCTGGAGGAGGTGGATGTCTTTGGGTTTTATATTTTGTTCATAGAAAGCAAAAGGCCCTCTCTCTTTCCTGGGTGTCATGTTCCCAGCTGCTTTCCTCTGCCATGATGTTCTGCTTCACTTTGCACCCCAAGAAATAGAGCTAGCTGTCTCTGAACTGATACCTCTGAAAACATGATCACAAAAATAAATATTTCCTCCTCAATGTTGTTCTTTTCTTGTTGGTCACAGCAGCAAAAATGTTCACTAAAAAAAAAAATCACTTTTAATTTGTTTTAGGAATAAAATTAAGAATGGAAATCACAGGGCAGGTATGCTATGTCTTCAATATCACAACCTCATAAGTCCATTAAACCATTCCTGAGAGCTGTGGACAGCTCTTTGGGACTCAGGCCTCCCTGACTCAGGAAAGTCTGGCTGGGTAGCATAATGGATAATCATCAGATGGTTCCAGGGCACCCCAAGACTGAAAAAGCCGTTGCCGCTTCCAAACTTTAAGGACTTCTGTATAATAAACATTTAAGAAATTCTATACCAGGGTTATAGGAAAACATTAAAACTGTCTGACCAGTAGCAAAACATTTAACTCAAATCTGCTTTCAAACTTGAGGGGAAGGATCAGGCAAGCTCCTCAGATACATCGGGTCTTGGACTTGGCAGATTCATGACTGTATGATGTAGGGACCCAGTTGATAGCACCTCGATCCCTAGAGTTCCCCTGAGATTCATTGTATAAGGATCCCATTTCATCTTTCAGATCTTTTCAGAGAAGAAATCTAACAACTCTCCATGAAAGAGCCCTAGGAAGTCAATCAAGTTAGAGCACAGAATTCAGTTGCCTCCCTGAACCCATGGTGGTGAGGCATGTCCACTGGTTCAGAACAACCAGGACCACTCCTGGACAGAAGGTGGAGTGAGTGGGAGAGAGATGTATGAAGATGAAAGAAAACCTGGGTAATATTTGGAAGAAAGAAATGAGGTGAAATGAGTTTTAGAAGTATCATTACTGCTTTCCATTACCATGGTTAGATATTTTTGTTTTTTGTACCAGAGATGGAATCCAGCACTGCTTTACCACTAAGCCACATTCCTACCCCTTATTTTTTATTTTCAGACAGTGTCTTGTTAAGTTTCTTAGGGCTTTGCTAAGTTGTTAAGGCTAGCATTGAACTTGCAGTCTTCCTGCCTCAGTTTCCTGAGCCTCTGGGATTACAGGCATGCACCATTGCATCTGGCAATATTGTCAGATTTTTAATGATTACATTAAAAATTATACATGCAAAGCAAAAATGAAAATGTGAAATATTTGCAAAGTAATTGTAGGATTGGTATTTTAAAATAAATACCCATTGATTTACTAACATCCATAATTATTTATTTTAAAATACATATCACCCTTTCAATGAGTAAAACTATAATGCACCAATACAAGAACAAAAAAGAAATAAAATACATATTAATTAATTGATGTGGTTTGGGAACCAAATGTTTTAAAGGTAAGATATCATCTTTCAATTCTTTGCTTTAAGTAAATTTTGACAAGATATTTTCTCATTGCTATGGTTTGAATGTGAGGTGTTTTCCAAAGTTTATGTATGATTCTTTGGGAAGGCTGAGGTGGAATGATTGGGATATAAAAGCCTTAACCTAATCAGTGAGTTGATCCCATCATAGGGATTAACTGGTGACTGTAGGCTGGTAGGGTGTGGCAGGAGAAGGTAAATCACTGGGGGCATGCATGCCTTTGGGTTATATATTCTGTATCTGGGGTAGATTTTCTCCCTCTGCTTTTCTTCCCTGCTTCCAGATGTGCCACGTTGATCTCCCTGCTCCCCAGACCCATGCCTGCCATGTTTTTCAGCCTTACCTTGAGCTGCAAATAGAGGAGTTGATCTTCCATGAACTAAGAACTCTGAAACTGGAAGCCCCTAAATAAACCTTTTCCTCCTAAAATTGTTCTTGTCTGATCCTTCACTCGAAGCTGCAAAAAAAAAAAACTGACTAAACACTCATTTTGAGGTTACTGTGTGTCTAAACTTGAGACCGTTTTGAATGTAAGGCTTTGGCCGAAAGAACCACCTAGACAGCCTTTGCCTTCATCATTATCACCACCACCATAACCATGGATAAGGGTGAAGTTCCTTCTGGTCCTTCAGTTTGATTAGTATCTTAAACAATAGTCAGAACATCAGAAGTACGGTTCATGTTCAAATGATAAATGAAATATAAATATCCCTGCCTAGAGAGTGTCAGAAAAGTAAACTCCCTTTAGGGAGAATTATTTAACAGACAATTTCCGTGAAGGTGAGTACACATCGCAGTAAAGAGCTTTAGAGATTGGGAAAAGGCTAAAGTTAAGCTGAGTTCCCTGGAGGATTGTTGAAGCAGTTTATTTTAAATATGCTAAAATGTTAGGGTATTATCTTTCTAATAAGATGAGATCAAAGTAGAGTCAACAAACAGAACTAAGAAAATAGATGTTGTTTTAGAGTTCAAAAGTTCAATGGTATGTGCCTTCCAGCTTCTTCCTAACTTCTGCTAGGGTTGTCAGAATGTTCAGGATTTTCAGGCACACTTGAGAGAGAAGCCAATAAGGATTTATTTGATATTTCTAAGCATAAAGGCACCCTCTAGCTTCCACATGGACTATGTTCCCAGAGTTCAGGTTCAGAGTTATTTATTTAGACTCAGTTTGTGCTTTCCCAGGAGACAACTGGCTAGCTAAATGGATGGTTGAAGTGAAGTTCTGTCTTGAGAATTTTGTGAAACTTCAATACCATATGATCATGCTCCTGTGAGAAAAACTTTCTGAGTCTCAAATTGGAATGGCAGGGCATGCTTCCCTTCAGAGTAGGAATACTTCAGTTTTGAGTTCTTGGGCCAGGTCTGATCCTCAAAAAAACAGATGGATAAAATATGGGGATAATAGGAAAGCTAAGGCTGAGCATCTCTAGAACCAAGGGACTGCAACCAGGAAGTAAGAAGCAGCCTCTCTCCTCAAAGCCCTGAACCTTTAGTACACTGGGGCTTGAGAAATTCATGCCTAACTCATCTTTCCCTATTTACTTCCTCATAAAATTAGTACATCACCATTTTGAGATTTTTATAAACGATTATATTTTAGGAAAATGTAGAGAGCAGCTTTGAAAAATAATATAACCTCTTTTGACTTTTTAGTACTTTGACTGATATGTAAATCAGTAAAATTGCTGTGAATTTAAATGCCAAATTTTTATAATGTTTAAGCTAATAACTGGTTGTAAGAAGCACCTTACCATCCTTAGACATGGAATGGTTGATAAGTCTTCCGTAGTTGCCACACCTCTGAGAAATAGTTTAAGTCATAGAACACTATAAATCAAGAATGTATTACCTGTTCATATTGCTGGGTTTTAAGTGCCTAAGATTCATTTGACATCATCTAACTCAAAGCTGAAATGAATTTAAAGCTGTATGCTCAAAGCAATTACAATTAGATATAATCAAGCAAGTCCAGAACTGGTTATACTAGATTATGAAAGACAATTTGCCAAAGGCACCAGCAGAAATATACACATAAAACAAGAAATGAAATAAGGAAAAAGATCCAAAGACAACTGTGTAGCATAAGAGAAGAAGAAAAAAGACGACTAAGAAAAACAGCTGTTTTAGAGAGAGAAAAGATGATTGAGAGAAAAGTTCATGATTTCTTTCTCTCTTTCTCTAAAATCAGATGGGTAATTGGCAAGCAATGTATGGACTTCAGAATTGTCAGGATGTTCGGAACAAAGTATCTGATCTAACTTGGCTCTCATCCTGAAGATTAGGGGCAAGTTTGCTTGGAATTGAGGTAGGAATGTTAAAAATGATGCCCACTTCATCAGACACCCTGCCCAGGAAGTAGTCATTATTTAGCAACCTCCAATTTACCTTTATCTGTTGTTTCACATTAATAAGTATTAATGCTGTTTTCTATGAAAAGTATTAGTATGCTGGCCTTGTATCAAAAAAATTACCGGAAGTAATTGATAAGTGCCTGGGAAATGCATTTAAGATAAGGTGCAATGCATGTGGTACTTATCTAGTAAAGTTAAACAATATCTTTTTCTCTTTTCCCTACTCTAAAATTACCCCCAAATTGAGTGCTTATGACTATTTCAAGTCTGAAAAATCTGAGAATTTTTTCATTATGAAATGACTGACAACATTCTGAAATTTTCTATAACATGCAGAACTTTTCATTGAGAACAACTTCTTAATGCTGTGTAATGAGGAAGCTATGTCATTAATACAGACGGGATAGGACTGTGTCTTCCCACAACGCTAGAATTTATTGAATAACAGTAAATTCACAGCCTACATCAATTTCATCAGCTTTAATTCACCAAGTACTCATGGTTCATTTGGTACTGAAATCATGGCAATAATGGGTTCTTTCATTCCATTGCAATCTTAATTACTAATCTCTATAACACTAGTCACACATCACACCTTACACAATGATATGTAGGTTACAGAATGGTTAGGAAAAGGTTATAATGGTGCCCATAGGGTTTATCAAGGCAGAACTGAGAGCAAAGGCAGAGAGCTGATTCCTGTGCAAATGAGTTACTTCAGATGATCAACCTAGGTAAGAACCCAGCCAAGAACTTGTTGAAGGCATTGCAGTTATTTAAGGTTCAGAGGTGTGCAGAGTATCCAAAGCTGTTGAAAGCAAGGCAAGGGTCAAAACAGAAAGAAGTTTGGGAGTATGCCATATCAAAGAGATCAAGCTGAACTGATACCCCTGGGACACAGTAAGGAGTTTATCACCTATCTCAGGCAGCACAAGTAGTCTGATAAGACAACTGGTCAGTGGGCCTCAAATACCATTGACTTAAGTGCTCTCCTTTCATGTGTTTTAAGTAGAGTAAGCAACATCATTCATCAGTCTCCTATACTTTGAAAATCTAGGGCCTGACTTCCGTGATATGGATTTGATATGCCCATCCATCTGCGTGATTCTAATTTAATTTAATAGATTAACTTTTAATTTATTTATCAGTCTGTGCCTTATGATTGCTCTTTGCAGCTGGGGTTATTCTTTTTGAAAAGTTCTGTATATCTAACAACTAGTGGTTATCTACTTGTGCCCAGACAAGTTACCAAGTCACACTGCCTTAGCAATGGAACTCAAGGTGGAGTAGATCATGGCAAACGGCTGCTTTATAAGCAGTGTAACTCATAACAAGGCACAACCAGACAGAGCACAATGTGGAGTAACTCAGAACAGGGCACTGACTGCTCTCCACAGTCACGGACAAGAATCTGGAGTGTGGGGGGAAGGGTTTGCCTATCTCTCTCATTATTAGATGGAAACCACCAGATGGCGCTGTGTTAGGCTTTATATAAGTACCTTCATCATGCAGGGAGTAATGTGCTTATGGTAGGACCTCAGGGAAAAAGCAAGACAGCACTTTGGGCTAGTGTGTTAAAGGAAGTAATTAAACATGCCAGTAAAGCTTGCTCTATTGCTGGATTTGTGACTATGATCGTTTCTTTACTTTCTGCTAACCACTGTGTAGAAATCCAACAACCACACCATTTGGTGCCACTCACTGCCTAACCAGAGAAGAAAGAACCCCTTTGGGTAGGTAGGAGGGAACGTCTTGTGGATGTTAGACTTCTACGCTGTGCGCAGCTGATAAAGGAAGAATGATCTGAGTCACAAATACAACGGTGATAGGGGCATCTTGTAGTTAATCAAAATAATGTTCAGTGCTTCACATTGCATACTTTGCAGATAGTATTTTATTGATTTTGAAAAAAACTCTACAAAATAAGCAAGTACCAATGTTGCAATTATCTGTTATAGAGAAATTTTTATAAAGCCACAATTTAACAAGAACTCGAGTATTGACCAAACAAAAATTCAGAAATATATCCCTAATATTTAATTATCTAGATTATGGTTTGCTTAGAGGGATGCAAGCCCTCTAAGTAGAATTAGAAATCTATGCAGTGCTATTATATAGAGAGAATGACACCCTTTTCCCACACCGTACCTAAAGGACTGACTAAATAACTAATCTGCTTTGTGACCTTAGAAGGTCATATAACCTCTGCACATAAACTACTTCCATCATAAATTTAGTAGAACTACAATAAATCTCCATCATATCAGCATTGTGGCATTGTTTGCAGACATAGTTTTTAGTTAGAAATCCTCCAATTTGTATTATTGCTCTGTCACTTAGCCTTTAGAGTAACTTATTTAACTTTTTGAGCCTTAGTTTCCATACTTCTAAAATGAGGACAATTATAATATAGCTATTTATTTCACTGTTTAAAAATCACATGCAATAAAATTGACAAGAGCTTAGTATGGTTTGTGGTCCACACTAAACATTCAATAAATATTAACTATTATTACTAACAGATGTGGTTCTATACTTGGGCTTTTTTATTGGCCTTTTTATAGGGTTGAATATGCTCTAGGCTCTATTACTGATTCAGGCTCTGCCAACTCATCATGTGGTTTACTCAGTTTTTAATAAATTTAGTAAGCAATAACTTACTTTTTCAGCTTCCACTATCACTCTGGTTTTGTAGAGGGGTTAGGCAGGTCTGGCCAGAAATTTAAGGCTGATATTCAAAGATGCAGGAAGAGTGACTTAATCAAAGTCACAGCTGGTATGAATGTCAGAGCTTTATATACTGTTCCAAAAGCTTTTGGCTTGTAGAAATGCCCTTGGTCCAGGCTCCATCTTGCCAACCCAAGTAATATTTCAAAGATTGATTTAGATTTGGCTGCTCTAAGCATAGATCACTACTGAAATCTTCATGACATTTCCAGTACAAGGCCAAGATACTACCATCTTTAAAAGAGCCATAAACAAACAGTGGTACACAGCAAAATTAAAATGGGGTAGGAACTATCCACAAGTAGGTGTATGATAAATATCTCAACAAAATTAAGCCAATTGAAGTTGATTTGGTAATATTTGCTGATGAATTCTGTGTTTTGGCATTGGGAAAAGGACCCACTGTATTCTAAATCATCTCTGAGTGTAATATATAGCTTCTCTAATATTCTCACTAAAATACCTATGAAGATTCAGAAGAAAATTAATAATAACCATAATATTTCCTCAAATCAAAAGCTGAGAAGAATTTTCATTCCATATCAGTGGAGGGAATAGAAGTGAAAATTACAATCGCATTAAAGAATAGAAAAGAGCAGCTGATGTATGTTCCAAAGATGGCCATTCCAATATAGCTTGTCCCAATATATCCCATCCTGTATGTTCTTACAATATTACATTGACACTCCATCAAAAGATGGGATCAATTTCCCATTATCTATGAGTCTCATTGGTTATGTACTTTTAGCAAATAGAATACAGAGGATGAGTCAGTGTGTAGTTTTTGCAGCTAGGTTAGAAAAGTCAACACTTCTTACTCATGTCTGCTTCCTCTACAGATACCTTAACTTTGGAACTCAGCCACCACCATGTTGTGAAGAAGGCAACACAGAAAAGCCACTTGCAAGGGTTCTGTCCAACAATCTCAGTTAAGTTTGCAACCAAAATCTGGCATCGTTCACTTAAAATATAGATGGGCCAGTCTTCCAATGTTTCAAAATCCCAGACCTAGAGATTCCCCAGCTGATACTGAGTGGAGCAAAGATAAGCTGCCCTAACAGATCCTACCCAAATTGCAGACATATACACTAAATAAGTATGGTTTTAAGCCACTAAGCTTTAGGGTCATTTGTTATTGTCCAATAGACCCTAATACAAATTGTGTCATATAAATGAGAGTGATCCTATTGTTCTTAAATGGAAATCAGAGATACTATGATCTCTCATTGCTTGTACTATTGTTCAGAGAAGCAAGTTCAACTGCCAAAATGGACTGTTCTCCCTCCATAGGCACTGTTACCATTTTGAGATTTTAGCATAATATTACAACAAAAATAACTTAATATCATCCACTATAGTTTACTGAGAGATTATGATTCAGCATGGTATTATTTTGTCTTCAGTTTCTTATTTTATACACTCAGCAACACCGTACAGTATATAAATACGGCAAAGTTAAGAAATGTATGCAATAGCTTCAGCTATACCCAAAGAAGCACTGTTCAAACCATGTGGTTAATCACATAGAAATATAAAATCATTCTTTTCAACCTCCTATATCAATGAGGAGATAGGAAACTTCCTCAGGAGACTTTTGGAAAATAATGACAGAGAGAACAGGACAAAATAAAATCTTATGTCAAGATTTATGGACTGTGGCCATAGAGAACCAGAGTATAATATACTGCTGTAATAGTCAGATTTTTGTCATAGTCAAAACAAATGGATTCAGACATTTCAGTCTGCTGGCATCTGTCTTCATTGATTCCTGGCCTCTGGTGAGGTAGAGCATCATGGCGGGCAACATGTGGTGGAGAAAAGCAACTCACCTCATGATGGACCAGAGATATAGTGGAGTGGGGGGCAGGGCACAAGATCTATCTTTCAAGGTCGTGCCACCAGAAACTTACTTCCTCTTATTAGGTCCCACCTTTGAAAGTTTTCCAATACCTCCCAATAACCCTACCATCTGGGACCAAACCTTCAATGCCTAAGACTCTGGAGTACAGTTCAGGTCCAAACTATAAACCTGAGTAAAATTTATAGATTTAAATGTTTCTGTTAAAAACCAAAGAGTATAAATAAATGAACCCAGTACTCAATCCATAATTTATGAAATCAATATGAGAAAACCAGAATAGACTATCATACTGATTAAAACATAGGTTGAATAAATAGAAAATTTAGAGGTATTTAAAAAAAATTAAAGATAAGTTCAAGAACAGTGTCTTCATGAAAAAATAAAGGTGGTAAACAGTGAGTGTACTAATCAGGGCAGGTTTACTTCTTGGGGGGAACAACTCAAATTTTCAGTCTCAACTCAATAAAAGCTACTGGTTATTTGTTATTATCTAATAAAATGGTGCCAAGATTGGAAAGCTCTGCTTCACAAACTTGGCTCCTTCCTTTTTATGATGCCACCATCTTCAACCCATAAATTTCAAGGATGCTCTTGAAAGAGGAAGACAGTAAACGATTGTATGCGGGTGATTTTTATGGACTAGCCACAGAAAATATATGTAACACTTCTGCCTTCATTCTGTTCACAAGATCCAGTCATATTGCCTAATCTGTCTCAAGTTGGCTAAGGAACTAAGTCCATCAGTGCACCCCAGAGGAAAAAGAAATGGGTTTGTTGAAATAGACCATTATCTCTGCCACAATCTTCCTTTGTGGGAAAAAAAGATACATCTTACTTTTTATTCCCTACATACAACATACTCTCTCACTCCCCACAAGAAAACTCAAAATTTCCAAACATTCACTGCAATCCATTGAAAGTTCAAGAACTTCTGATAATGCAAAGTCATTTTTAACTTGCCTAGCATTGTTTCTCATGATCTGGTAACTAACAAACTAAAAAGAGAAATTTTCTTCCTTCTTTTAATACTAACTACATCATGATGGAACAGGGGCATTATGATTGCAATTAACATCCTCAATCAATAACAGGGAAGACTCAATTGTTGGTACATAGTAATTCTGAAATCCCATGAGACAGATATTGAAAACCCAATTCTGTTCTTTGGAAAGAATATCAACTACTCAAGTAGTCCTTTGGTCCCTGATCTTTTCAATTGGGGAAAGTGGGTTCATCCATATCTAATTCTTTTATTGCTAGTAAAAATAAATTTTGGAAATTCCTTACATGGAGGCTAAAAAGCTTTGGGAGCCTACTTTTACTCACTGAATTCCAAATAGTTATTCTAGTGTTTGATCAAAGAGATATAGTCCTAGCTTATTACTTTTTTTCAAGCTTTTAAATTGGTACAATATGTAGCCAACATATCCAACATCCTTTCATAAAAGTTTTCCCCAAATCAAATGTATTTATTTGCTTTTATGCCAACAAACCTCTCCAATTTTAATGGCAGCTCCTTGAGGAATCAAGCTTAACTAAAAAGTAATTCTTTTAAATATTAAAAAAATAATTTAATAATTACTATAATGTATTTAACAAAATTAAAATATGATTATAAAACAGCCTTCTTTTTCTTTCTTATCCTATTTGGCCTCAAATCTTATTTCTAAGTGTTATAGAATTAGAAACAGTCAACTTTCTAACTCTACCTGGGTCATTTTTCTGGTCTCTATTTCCATTCATTTTGCTTGAAAGTTAGTCATTTCTTTCTTAAGGCCACCTTTATCTACACCAACTCAATTAATATTAGTCAGCATGCACTAAAAAAATGTGTTCTTCTTTTTTTCCCTAGGCCAGTTACCTGACAGACATATGGCCTTTCTTCCCATATAACTTACAGTTTTAGCACACATTCTGTCAGTGCATCAAATGAATCACCATGCTTCCAACCTCCAATATCTGCAATCCAAATGCTAAGAAAGTCACTGTTATGTATTTTAGAGTTTTATTATAGCTACAACCCAATTAAAAAATTATAGTGGATATTTGCTTAAAAAATACTGAGAATTTCAGAGACTTAGCATATTATATACTTCAGTGCAAATTGACAAGTTTTCCTGTTGCACATGGTCATTCAAGAACACAAAAAACCTTGTTTTAGTTCAATTGTCCTCAACTTATGTTTTCATACTTAAGTATAGTATCATTCAACTGGAGAGACAGAGAAAAAACATTAGAGAGGCAGGAGAACAGGAAGCCAGGGGAGAAGTGGGAGTTTGTGTCCTGTTTTGCTTATTGTTTTGCTGAGTATGGAACCCAGGCCTTTACATATGCTAGGAAGGGCTCCACCACTAAAGGTCCCACCTCCATCCCTTAAGATTGTACATCTGGGGCTGGAGCAGTGGCTCAGCAGTTATGGCGCTTGCCCAGCATGCACAAGTACATGGGTTCAAACCCAGCACCCATGTACACAGCTAAGTGTCAAAGCAACAAAATCCATGTGAAAAACTTCAATAAAAATTGATTCTCTCTCTCTCTCTCTCTGTCCTTCTCTCTTTTTAAAAAAAGTGTATATCTGCTCTTAATTGCCTCAAGCTGAATGGTACAATACTTTTGTTTAAATTTCATCTTCTGAAACAAATCTCACTCTCCCATCTAGACATGAAAACGGGGCAATACAGTTTAATTGTGGTTGCAGGTAGAGGAAATGAATGTGGTAGTTTCTGGCCAACATTTTCTGGTTCCATAGAACACATACATCTATTGTAGATCAACTCTCCAAGTTTACAAAAAAGATAAAGCAAGGGAACTACTCTGCTCAAAACAGGATGGGAATTACTTCCAATATTACAAGCAAAGAGGTGTTTAACACTATGATCCCAACCACTGTAAACAACTGGATTCAAGGCCTTGATAACCAGTGATAGACATGGAAGATAAAATGGTAACCTACAGAGGAACAGAAATTAGGAAGAACTCAGATTCCAGAAAACTGGGTGACCACAGTCAGCAGAACCACAGGGTCTTGATTTGAGACATGTACATCTATCTTTAAGTAAGCCTCTTGTTACTTATATCACTGCTAAAAGTCAAGATTAGTTCTAAAATATCAAGAAATGTTGAATCTATTATCAACATTTGTCAGGTTTTGATAGATATAAAAATAGAAAATATTATCAAAGTTAATATTAGGAGAAAGAGAAGACCCATGGAAGATGGAACAGGCACTAAAATTTCTGTAGTGTATGTATTTAAGAAATTACTGAGACCAAAAACCCAGAGGTAACTGAAGAACATCTTATACCCAGCTACAAGACAAAGATTAATTGAAGAGACACTATTCAACGCAAAGAATTCACAGTCCATCATTGAAGGTCTGCCTATAAACATTTCATTCAAACGAATCTCTAAATGTTGACAAGAATAATCAAAATGCATTAAAGAGTATCACATTTTAAAGGGCACTAATTTTATTTTGGGGGGATTACAAAATGTGAAATAGTTTTTAATAGTTCAGTTCAATGAAAAATAGATTTTGTTTTCACATCTGAATATCTAGGCTTTTGCCATTAATTCTACTAATTAGAAAAGAATGTATATCAAAAATAATAACATATGGCAAAAGGTCTATTTTATTCAGTATTTTACAAATATATTACACTCTCATATGCTGTGGTTTACAATAGTCATATAATCCATTTGGTCTCAGTAAATAATGATTTATTCTTCTGAAGCCTTAATATGATTCATGTTTCCAGTATTTTAAGTACCCATTAGTTAACTTTTGCTGCTGCTGACCTCATGAGGTTTTTGGGTAAAGCTTCATATAGCATTTATAGGTCACAAAAATGTCAACAATGTTCATTATGGTCATTTTCCAAACTACCTGACAGCAAAATATTTTCCCTCAACTCATTTGTATGTATGTCCCTTAATCAATGCTTCACTTCATGCCAAAATATACTGAAATTCTTGTCACTTCACATGCAGCATGACATTTACACAAATACTTGCTGAATTTATCATGAGCAATGCACAAAGAATTTGTTTCCTGTGGCTTGAAGGCAGATAAACCTGGACTCAAATACCTGTAGACTGAAAACCATAATGGAAATTGAAAAGTGAAAATCTTTGGAAACAAATTGAAACTATACCTTCTTTATCATCCTCAAAGGCATCATGACTACTAATTGCTATTAACAAACAGTTCTTCTAAAACCAATGTAAAAACTTTTGAGAGGTATTTTTAGAAAGTGATTTTATGTGTGGGAAGTTTTCCTTATCTGAAAGACAAATGGAAAAAAAGTTGTGTTTTTTTTTTTAATCAGAAAAGCTGTTTGAAAGTCTCCTAAAACTTAAAAATAGAGAAGAGCTTCAATCCATTATGAAAAAAAAAAAGTCCTTTCTGGAGATGAAGGGAATCAAAGTGGTGCCATTTGATTGTTGAGGGTGTAAACATGTCACTGGGAACATAAAAGAGTTTAGTGAACAGAGTTCAAAATTTTGAGATCCAAACTAGTTTCTGGTTTGGGAACTGTAAAGTGCTTTCTGTTGTGGAGTTATTTCTCCAAGATGCTCCTAGTATAAGAGTATTCAAGGAATCTTCCTTTTCCTTAATGTCATAAGTGCAGCAGGAGAGGTGGTATGCCAGGCTTCAGAGCCCAGGGTCTGCATCTTGGCTCTTCCTCTAACTTCCTGTGCCACTTTGGGCAACTGCTGAATGCTCTCCGTTGCTTGAGTTTGCTCATTTAGGAAAAAACAGCAAGAGCTTATTACAATACGGCCTCCTATGTTTTATTGCAATTCATGGCACAGAATAATCACTCATTAAGAGTTAGCTATTAACAGGACACAGTGGCACATAACTATAATCCCAGAGACTTGGGACACTGAAGCAGGAGGATTGTGAGTCTCAGCAATTCAGGGAGGCCTGAAGCAACTTAGTAAGACTCTGTCTTGAAATAAAAATAAAAAAGACTGGGGAATGTGGCTCAGTGGTTAAACACCAGTGGTTATATCCCTGGTATCAAATTAATAATAATTATTCCAAACTTAACATTAAGCATGACATTGCAACTTGCAACTGAGGTAATTTTAGAGATGGTAAGTGACTTCAAAGATGACACAAATATTTCATACCCAACAATGTACCCTGAATTCCAGCCCTCATGTTTCTATCATCCTTCTCCCCAAACCACACGAAAAGCAATTAAAGCACGCTTGGTTTCAGCAATACTGTTCATTTTCAACTCTTCATATTCCAAGCATCATTGGCTAGTCTTGCCCTGCAAGTAAATTGCAATAATTTCTCAATTACAATTTATTTCCCCAACTTTATTTTCCCTTTATTTACCCTAACATCTGTAACCCTTTTATTTATATCTTTTTTTTTAACTGAAATACAATGAATTAGAATTTGGGCAGGGCTCCAGAATACATTTTCCTGCATAAGTCAACACTTATGCAGAAAGGAGATAAACTGCCCAGCTCAAAACTATATGTGCTATCTTTTGTGATCCAATCAATCACCAGATGACAGGTTAGGGATTAACACTCCAAGCTCAACAGCTTTGCATTGCATGCACATGAACAAAGGCAAGCTATGACTAGACAATTTGACCTGAATTATCTGGTCCCAAACTCTGTGATCATAATTAGGCCAGACCTCTAAAGCAATGCAGTCTAAATTTATGCAAAAATGACCGAGACCTGGCTTCTAGCATCTAATCTTGGCTCTTCTTCCAACCAGATTTTTTTTTAAATTGAAATAACTGATACTTAGACTTTTAAAGATTTAAGATTCCAGTCTTATAATGTTTCTTTTTTTCTTGCTTTAGAGGTTATATGTTTAAGACTGCATGTTCCTACTTGATGATATCACATCTTTCTCAAATATTCTAAACATAATGATTTTTCTCTAAGACAGGAAAAACATATGACTCTCCAAGCAGGAATTAGCTTGCAAATAACCATTTAATAAAACAAACTATTTTGCAGAATACTCATTAGCTGAGGTTTTCACGCAGGAATCTTTAAAACATGTACCTAGATAAAAGAGGAAATTTAATTTTGCTGATAAAATTAGAACAATTCATCAGTTAGCTATATAATGGATATATTTCATAAATGAGGGAATATCAGTAAATGATCTTAAAGAAATTTTGAAACGAAACAAAACATCGAAGGCATTGCTAGGTTTCCTTGAGAAAAAAAGGAAAAAAACATATGGCCATAGTGAGATGCTTTAAAACTTACTGTGTGTCTTTATGACTAGGATGAATTATTTTCCATTTATCAAAGTTATTAACCTCATGACAATTTAACAACTATTCTCTTAATGAATTAAAAAGTGACAGACTCCCTTCAGAAACAGTATTCCTTTTGCGGTCAGTGCTCATCATATGTTTTGACAACTTAACTCTATATTTAAAGCAACATATTCAGATGGTCCTAGAATGACCTGTGTTGCAAACTCTGTGCATATTCATTTCCACAATGGTATATTACTAGAATAAGTCCATTGAAAAGAATTTATAATATCATAAAAAGATGTTTTTACAGTCAAAGTCTTTATACAACATGTACAGATGTCCCTTGCTAGGATTCATATGCTGGTGGCAAAAATGATCAAAAGTACAGTGACATATGCCTTCTGACTCACTGCAGGGAGAAGAGAAAAATAGAGACTATGGAGAACAAAACACAAGACAGCTAAATTCTCCATAAATACATACTATTACAGATTAAAGGAGGAGGGTTAACCCTTGGGAGAACTTAAAAACCAGGTAAGATTAAAATGTTCCAAATAGGAGCTGGAGCAGTGGCTCAGGGATAAAGTGCTTCCCTGGCATGCATAAGGACCAGGTTTGAATTCCAGCACCACATACACAACTATGTGTTGGAAAAACAAAGACCAGATGAAAATCTAATAAAATTGATTCTCACTCTCACTCTCACTCTCTCGCTCTTAAAAAAAAAAAGTCCCAAATAAATACCTGTAATAGGGAAATAATTCTAAATATGTATAATCTATACTAACAAAAATTAAAGGTTTGTACTATTGTCAAGATATATTTGAATGCTAATATTTTATAAATCTGGTATAGAGCAAGAAATTAAGGATACTTTCTAGGAATTGCTTCAATATCTTAAACCAGGAAATAAAGTATTTACCTATCTTCATGATGTTTAATATCTTACTAAATATTTCTTTAAAAGATTCTAATGTGATTTGGGGCTAAGTAAGAAACAGAAAATTGCTTAACAGTATGTGCAATGTTATGCCTGGAGAAACCAAGGTTTTTGTCATCCCTCCCTTATGGTCATTAAGCAGTGGACAGTCATGATTAATGTTACTATTCAACATTAACATATAGTTGTCTCCTGAACCAAATTTCAGAGTGTGTATGTGTGAGAAAGTGTGTGTTTGTGTATGTACACACCTATAGATACTTTTCAAAATTAGTGACTATTATTTTCACAATAACAAAGAAATACAACCCTTATTCAGAATTGGTGTTAATCTGCTAGAGCTACCATAACAAAGTATCACAGACTGGGTACATTAAACATCACATATTTATTTTCTCACACCTCCAGACATTGGAAGTTCAAGATCAAGGTATGGGCAGGTTTACTTTCTCCTGTGGCCACCTCGTTGTGTGCTCTCAGGATCCTTTCTGTCTCTGATCACATCTCCCATGTCTCTAGCAGTTCTTACACAGACACCAGTCAGACTGATTTAGAGCTCATCTGTATGACCTCATTTAACTATAATTACCTTTTTTGTAACATTTATTTCCAAATAGAGTCGTATTCCAAGGTGAACTGGTTGTTAGGACTTCAGTATGTGAATTGGGGTTGATACAGTTCTCTCCATTCAAGAACCTTTACTTCTACAGTTACTGTTTTTCTCACCTACCTAATTTCTTTTCAAGAATGTTCAGAAAAATCGATCATGTTTGTCATGGAATCTGTCGGAGAGAAGTCAGAGGTTTAGAGGCAGCACTAAGGCCCATTTCCTCAGGCCTGGTGTGTGGCCGTTTTGTTTCCTTTTTAGTAAAAATGGGAGTTAAACTTACTACTTAGGCTATAAATCTAGTTTATCTCTAAACCAACTTGTGTGAATTTAGGAAAGACCAAAAACAAGAAGACAGGTTAGAATATTGCTGTCAGGCAAAGGAAGGGAAAAGAGAGTGTAGATTCCAGAGCTGTAGTGCTCTCTGTTGGGCTTGGTGAGGTCCTGCAGGTGTAGAAAGAGCAGAGGATGAAGTGAAGTAGGTTTGTAGGAGGGAGAAATTAGCCCACCCATCCAGGGCAGGTCCCATCTCATTTCCTCGGTAGTACATTCCACAGTGTGTGTCAATGGAATGTTAGAGAATAGGCGATAGCTATTTAAGAACCAAAACAAATAAATTTGGACATATCCACTGGATTTAAAATTATAGTTCAGAAACCTATGGGTTTAGGGAGGAGAACCAAGGACAGGATGTGGGCACCCCTAATACCACAGCCATGCTGCTATTACTCTACTGATGGGAATTGATATGAAAATATTATTTTTTTGCCTATTTTCTTACCAAATTTTTAAAACTGTTAGACCATATGGTATTTAAAAATCTTCTTTCACTAAAGTGTTTTGAGATTTTGAGTCTAAAAATATATCTAAAGACCTAAATCAAAACTTTTCAATGAGCTATATTATTGCCAGTTTCAATAAAGAATTCTTCAAGTCCTTGTTACTTAAATATATGATCTAAAATAGGATTAAAACTGTAAAATTAGGGCTGGAGCAGTGGCTCAGTGGTCATGGCGCTTGCCTGGCATGCGAGAGTATGCGAGTTCAAACCCCAGCACCATGTACACAATGAGTGTTGGAGCAACAAATGCCACATGAAAAATTAAATAAAAATTGTTTCTCTCTATCTCTTTCACACTGTTCTTCTCTCTTAAAAAATTAAAAGACTGTAAAATTATCAGCTCCATATTCATGATAGAAAATGGAAGTTTAGAAAATTAATTTACTACCTAAAAAGTAACACTCATAAATAATATATTTTCTCTTTCAATTGTCAGATTAAGGAAAAATCCTGATTGTCTTACTTTTTAAAAAGGTAAATCAATATTAAAAGAACTTTAAGTGCAGCAGGGGAGGTAGGTGTTGTAAAGAGGTAATGGAACCTTACAACAGTCACACAGGTTTGACTTTGGATGGATGTTAGTAGATACCAAACCCTTAGGAGTTGGGAGGTGTGTGGGGCAGCTAGGGACTCATGAGCAGAGGGACATGAAGGAATCTTCTTGGTAGGGGAGCAGGAGGCCTGTGAAGCAGATCAGCATAGGCTAGACCACTCAACAAAAGCAAATTTTCTTCCCCCTCAGCCATTACCAATCAATAGACCACTTTCCCACAGCAGCACTGGGCTCAGAAAATTCCTTCTGACCCGCCACACCATAACAACCCTGTGTCTTTCTCACAGATCACAAATCATAGATGTTTTTCTTCCCCGAACTTCCAGAAAGATCAATAAAATGCAATTTGAATACGACAAAACAAAAACAAAGAAACAAAACCAACAAAATAGTCCTAAATGTTGGTCTCAGTCAAAATAGCTCAAAAAAAAAAATGAGAACATGACATTAAAATTTTAAATGAAACATCTTTTTTGTATTTTTTATTGAGGGTTGTGTTGTTGTACAATCATGAATGCATATGTAATAACAATATGATATTCACCTGACCTTAATTCGGAATCATGCCCATATCACCCACACCCCAGTCTCTTGATTCTTCTGTATTTCCTCCCTATAACAGATATAAATGTCCACATATACATATGATTGTGCATTTTCCAGAATTAAATGATAGCATAAGTTCTATTTGGCCTCTCAAGTGAATAAAGAATAAGCCACACTGCTGACATTCCCCATTTCCCTCCCTACCCTCCCTTTTTCTCCCCTCCCTACCCTCCCTTTTTCTCCCCTCCCTCACACCTCTTTCCTCTCCTTCTATATGTGGTTCCCCTAGATTGTGTTGCTTCAACTTTGGTGAGTCTAATACATGAGCTTGACAACATTTCACCTAAGTCTAGTCTTCACAATTGAGAGAAAACATTTGACCCTTAAATCTCTGGATTTGACTAATTTCACTCAGCATAATTTCTTCCACTTCCATTAATTTACCTTTAAAGGCCCTAATATCATTGTTTCTAATAGCTGATTAGGACTCCATAGTATGTATATATCATAGCTTTTGGATTATTCATTCAGTGAGGGGCATCCAGGTTGATTCCATCATTTAGGTATTGTAAATTGAGCTGCTATGAACATAGATTTTGCAGTGTAGCTGTAATATGTTGATTCTAACTCCTTTGGGAAAATACTCAGAAAAGGAATTACTGGGTTGTATGGTGGATCCATTCTTAATTTTTTGAGGCACCTCCACGCTGCTTTCTGA
Organism: Aplodontia rufa; assembly: GCA_004027875.1. Lineage (NCBI taxonomy): Eukaryota > Metazoa > Chordata > Mammalia > Rodentia > Aplodontiidae > Aplodontia > Aplodontia rufa. The sequence continues at coordinate 58,721 of PVKS010006154.1, forward strand.
GCAGCTGTACCAGTCTGCAGTTCCACCAAAAGTGTGCTAATGTTCCTCTCTCCACAACCCCTCCATCATCTGTTACTGTTTATATTCATCTTTGCCAATCTGAGGTGAAATCTTAATGTTGTTTTGATTTGCATTTCTCTGATTACTAGTGATTTACAACACTTTCTCATATATTCATTGGTTTGGTTGATTTCCTTTCTTGAGAAGTTTCTGTTTTGCTCTCTGGCCCATTTATTGATTGGATTGTTTGAGTTTTTGATATTCAGGTTTTTGAGTTCTTTGTAAATTTCGGATATTAGTCCCCTGTCAGAGGAATCACAGGCCATGATTATCTCCCATTCTGTAAGTTCTCTCTTGATGGTTTTGACCAATTCCATAGCTGAGCAAAAGATTTTTAGTTTAATCACATTCCACTCATTGATTCTTGACTTTAATTCTCTCACTTTGGTAGTCGTGCTGAGAAAGTCTTTGCCCAAGTTGTTGCTCCTAATATTTCTTCTACTCATTTTATCATAGCTGATTTAATTCCTAGTTTCTTGATCCATTTCAATTTTAATTTTGTGCAATGTGAGAGATAAGGATTTAATTTCCACTTTCTGCAAGTGGTTGTCCAAGTTTGTCCAGCACCATTTGTTGAATACATTGTCATTCATCCATAGTATATTTTGACCCCCTTTGTCAAAGCTTAGGTGTTTGAAGATTTGTGGGTTTATCTCACATTCTTCTATTCTATTCCATTGGTCTTCATACCTAGTTTGATGTCAATACCATATTTTTTTTTACTACAGTTCTATAGTGTAATTTCAAATCTATATTGTGAAACCACCTGCTTCATCTTTTTTACTTAGTAATGTTTTGGTTATTCTGGGTATGTTGTTAGTCCAAATTAACTTGAGAATTGCTTTCTCTATATCTGTAAAGAATGACATTTGTATCTTGATAGAGATTTCATTGAATCTGTTTAGGGCTTTTGGCAAAATAGCCATTTTAACTATATTAATTCTGCCCAACCAAGAACATGGAATCTGTTGCCATCTTTTAAGGTCTTATTTCAGTTCTGTCTTCAATGTTTGATAATTTTCATGGTAGAGTCCTTTTACTTTCTTTGTTAGATTAATTCCCAAGTATTTTTTTGACAATATTCTGAAAGGGACCAATTTCCTGATTTCTTCCTCTGCCCTATTATTGTTAGCGTATAGGAAAAGCTATTGATTTATGGGTGCTGATCTTGTAACCTGCCACTTTGCTAAATCTGTTTACAAGCTCAAGCAGTTTTTCTGGTGGAATTTTGGGGTCTTCCAAATATAAGATCATGTCATCAGCAAAAAGGGATAGTTTCTCTCTACCTATTCTTATTCCTTTGATTTCCTTCTCTTGCCTGATTGTTTCGGCTAGGGTCAGAAGGACTATATTGAATAAAAGTGGTGAGAGCTGACAGCTTTGTCTTGTTCCCACGTTTAGTGGAAATGTTTTCAGCTAACTAACTGTGGGCTTGTTATACTGACCTTTACATAGTTAGGATGTATTCCTTTGATTCTTATCTTCCCCAGAATTTTGAGCATAAGTGGGTGCTTGATTTTATCAAAGGTCTTTTATGCATCAACTGAGACAATCATATGGTTTTTGTCCTTAAGTTTGCTTTGTTTTACTTTCTTCCCCTTTAATATAAAAAAGTATAACTACAGCAGTTCAATGTACACACACAAAAACTTCTAATGCTAAAAAAAATGTACCATAATACTGTATATACAAAAACTCTTCAACAAGAATGAATTAAATGTACGTTCTTCGCTGGATCTGGAACACACAAATGTAAAGTCCTGCAACTGTGTTACTGCTGAGAATGTGAGTCCTGGAACCCTGTGCTTCCCTTTCTCCACTCTTATGGAGGACTATGGGGGTTATTCTGGCGATTGTAGTCCTGGATCACTAGATCCAAGTGTTCCTGAGCCATTCTGATCTCTCACTGCAGAATCTCCAGGTCAAGTGGGAGGTGTTCCTCATCGCTGACATACCACTTGCTGCTCCTGGGCAATGTTGGCTTTGTTTTGCTTGTAGGCAATCTTAGCATTGGACAGTTCCATTTACTAGATTTGATCTGGTTTGACAGCAATGTCATAGCCAGGAAGAGCTTTGTCCTTAAGTCTGTTTAAGTGATGAATCACATTTATTGATTTGTAAATGTTGAACCAGCCTTGGATCCTTGGAATCAAGCTTCAGAACTTATTTTGAAAAATTATACTCATCTAAATTAGATAATCTGGAAGACATGGACAAATTTCTAGACGTATAACAACATCCCCAAATTGACCCATGATGATACTGAAAGCCTCAACAGCCCAATAAGAGGCACCAAAATCAATATAGCAATTAAAAGCCTTCCAAAGAAGAAACTCCCAGGACTTGATGGTTTCCCCACTGAATTTTACCACACCTATAAGGAGGAGCTAACACCTCTCCTTATTAAGATATTCTGAGAAATTGAAAAGGAAGAAACTCTCCCACTTTTTATGATGTAACCATAACCATGACACCAAAACTCAACAAAGACATATCAAAAAAAAAAAAAAAGAAAGAAAACTACAGACCAATAACCCTGACGAACATTGATGCAAAAATCCTTAATAAAGTTCTAGCAAACCGCATTCAAAAACACATCAAGAAGATAATGAGACATATCTTAACAGTATCCCCCTCAACACTTTCCAAACTTTAGCAACCTAAAGTACATTTCTACCTGCCTTCTAAGCCTAGTCTTAAAAAAAAAAAAAAGGCAAAACAAAATGATGAAGAAAAGAAAGGAAAAAAACTTAAATCTGAGAACATTTTTAATGGGAAAAACTGTCAGATACTACGTGATTTCTACTTGAAAGTGGATTTCAGGTTGCTGCAAAACTACTTCCTAAAACGCTCACACTACAAAACTGACATTTCATTCCTAATTGAGCTTTGAAGACAACAGAATATTTACAACTCTGGTTTCTGTGTTATACACTTAGTTTTCCTCTGCATTTTTAACACATCAAGATACAGGGAAGTAAATGAGGGCAACAATATCAATGTCTGTGATCAAACTACTAACCAATTAGTGTTTAAACGAGAAAATAAATGTTTAAACCACATTTTTCGTGTACTCCTGACTACCAGAAATTGTCAGCCTCTTGAGCATATTTTTTTCTGCCAAGAGGTTTTATGCCTACTACTACTGCATCAGTGAAATGGCTAGCTTATTTTGAAGTTTATATAGTTACCCCTATACTATTGGATGATACTTAGCAATATAGATCTTGAATTTATTTTTAATAAATTATAGTTTAATGGGGAAAGTGAAGACTGCATTCAGTCATGTTGAGTACTTTAATTTACTACATTGATCAGGTTCTGCCCAAAAATTGAAGAAGAATTCCCCATTGCATAAATCCAGACATTTTTCTATAGTAAGCAAAGGCCCTGAGAATAATCCTCAAGTTCTTTCCAAATATAACTTTTTTAGTATTTAGAATAGTTTAACATTTGAAAGCATCCCTGAAATAATTTTTGTAAATATCTTGTGAATGTATTGTTTACTTTTTATCCTGATCTCCTCCCTTCTTCTCTTGCTTACCTTCTTTCTGCCCAGTCTTCATCCGAAAAACAAGACCCAAATATGCATGATGATAGCATACTTCATCATTGACATTTGGGGACTGCAGGGTTGATGTTTATCAGCCTCAGTCAGAAATGTACTGAAACCTCTATTTAGAAATGGATTAAGAGATGCAGGCAGTCTACTGGGAAATGCACAATGGGAGATAAGCTGGAGGACTTACTTTAAGGTTGTATTTTTACCTTGACTAAGTATGTATTGGGGCAGGTTTAGGGTTGTTGAACTGAGCCTATTGATAACTTAATGGTGATTTCAAGACTCTGCCAATCAGTGCCAAAACCTTCACCATTGTCATGACTACCTCCCATCTCTGAGAATCTCGTGCTACTGAGAACCTGGTAGAGATTGCCAAAAGGCAGATTAAAGGCACAGTGAAGTGTCTATGTTAGCAGCAAATGAGCAAAGCAGGAAAGTGCATCAAGAAAGCAGAACAAGCAGCAGGGTAGACGTCGAACCTAACAATAACTTCAAATTGTGTGATTCTCAGCCTAATAGGGGGACAGCTCCCTAGGATACTTGGAGGCATAGGGATGGGGAGGGGGAGGGTTCTCCTATGAAGAACTCATAGGAGACTGGAGAGTGGGAAGATGGGGGAACCATCCCAGAAGCCGATGTCATTCCTCCACGAACTACCCATTTAACGCATGAGTTCTTCTGGGGGAAACTGCAACAGGTCAAACCCAAGGTGGACATCCATGTTTTGGCATTACCCCTGGATAACAAAGTATATATACATTGGTTACTGATGGTTTGATAATGTTTCCCCTTCAATTGTATCTCTATATATTTCTAATAAAAATAAATAAAAATTAAAAAAAGAAAGCGGAACAATTAGAATTTCAACTGTGATTAATGCTTCCATGGGGAATTCTTGGATACGGTGAGTTCAGACTATCCCTGATGCACCATGGTTAAGTGTATTATTTTTCAAGTCTAAAGTGGAGCAAAAGCAAGAGCATTCAGTAGAAACTGTACTTTTAATTTTGAAGGTTGATATTTCTCAGGCTAACAACCTGCAGTCTGATACTCTCCTCCTGATGTTTAACAGCAGCAGTTACAGCTGTCGCCCAACTGCATAATCATGAGGGTGAACAACCAATATTCTATAGGGTACTGTGCTTCTAAGCTATGACACACAATAGGTTAGGTGACATCAGTAAGTAACACCATTGTAAAGCGAAGAACATCTGTAGATAACAAGAAAAACTAGCCTAGGTAAGGGAGTTAGGGAAAGATTTCCTAAGGAAGAAAACACTTAAGCAGTTCTAATTTATCTGTATATTCCACATATATTATCCAAAAGAAAATGAGCTTATTTGTTGATTCAACAACAATTTCTCAAACCCTAATATGTGAGAGGCACTCTTCTCAGTGCTAGGGACACAACAGAAGATAAAACAGAAAAATTCCTGCCTTTGGGTAATCCAAATTCTGAATTAAAAGACAAAAATTTCACCAATGGAGTTTGGGGTTTGATGCTTATCTCTAAGGAAGCTATTACTTTTTTCGGTCAAATGTGTTCTATGTAATTCTTTGCAGCAGTTAGAATCAATAAATATGTTTTATTGATACAGATTTCTTAAAACAGCATTGAGTAAAAGCAGTAACATATAAAATGAGCTTTAAAACATAAAACCATTAAAGTAAATTAAAAGTAAATCCTATATAAAGTGACTCTATATTACAAGGATTTAAATTTATTTATATCAAACTCATAAACATGGGTTACTGTGGCATATGAGGAATAGGAAAGAAAAAATGAAGAAGGAAGTAACAAAAAACAAACAAAAGTAGATTTTACAAAAATTGATTCTTTGTACAAAGAACTTAAGAATACAATTAAATTTTTGTTTTAATTGTACATCCTAAAATCAAAAGGGGGAAAAAAGATAAAACATAGCCATATTTTCCTATTTCACATATTATTTTGTCATTTAAAATGCATATTTCAAATATATAATAATATTACCAGGTATTTTCAGTTTTTTCATGTGGAAATAGTGTGGAGATGGTGAAAAGTTAAATTCAAAATTCAACTGCATGGAAGAGCCTGTACATGAAGATAGAACAGAAGAATGCTAAATAAATATGCTGCTTGGGTGGTGGACAGTAATTATTTCTATAATTATGCTGCATTTATTGTGTATACACTCCTTTCTAAAGTGATTTCAATTAATTATCACCCCCTTAACTATGAAATTGTCCCAGTTACTCCCAAGGAGAGTGGAAACCTATTATCTAAATTATTCAAAAATATAGGTGAAAAAGTCTTAATTACTACTATGATTCATGAAAATTCAATTGTGCAGATTCTTAAGACAAGGCTTGGTGCATGCATTCTCAGTGTAGCTGCAACTTTTTATTGTAAACAGGACTGTAACTCAAGATTCAGAGTTTCCTTGATAGCTCAGGGACCGCTACGTGTACCACATACATTCAGCAGTGGCATCTTGAAGTTGAGTGATTTTTGAGCCCTTTTCTTGGCCACTACCTTTTTTTCTGGGTTCATAAAAACCCAATCATGTGGACTTTCACAAGTTTGTCAAGCTCACAGGACTCTTAGTAAGTGGCAGAAGAATTCTTTTTCTGATTGGTTGGAGGACTGGAATTTCTATCATCCTCTTTTAGGTTGACATAATTATCTATCACCTATCTAAATCCTCATCCTATCCAATGGTACAAACTGATGAAAGATGCAAAGGACTAATATTGATAAAAAGCTGGTTCTGGTACACACAAAAAGAAATCCATTTCCTCTCATTTGATTTTAGATTTTAAAGTCTTTGAATGGTATGAAATAAAGATTTCCCCTTCATTTTCCTAAGGGGTATAAAGCTTATGAATTCTGAAATAAGGAAATGGGGACAGCATAAATGAAAACAAAAAAGGTCCCAAGGATGCTTGTTTTATGAGAAATTCTAACTAGTTTATAAGCATCTGTCTGAAATTAGCAGTTTTTAAATCTTTTGGTTCTGAATCACTTCACATTCTAAAAATAATTATTGAAGACTCAAAGAGCTTTTGTTATAGGGGTAAAGCTATCCAAAATAAAAACAGAAGTTTGGGGTTTTATTGTTGCTTGTTTGAGACAAAGTCTCAGTGTCTTGCCCAGACGTGTCTTAAACACAGGCTCAAGGATCCTCCTGCCTTGGGTTCTTGAGTAACTGGATCACAGGTATGTGCCACCACACCTGGATAAAACTCACAAGATTTTAGGATGTAAGAGTGCTTAAATACATTTCATTAACTGTCTGATGCTATCATCACACATCAGGTAGCTCTGGAAATTTCTGTTCTTAGTTTGAGAATGACTGTGAAAAAAGCAAATTATGCCCTCAGTATTATTGGGAAGAAACTTCTAAACTCTTTGCAGATAACTTCTAAACTCTTTTAGGGACCTCCCCCCGGAGTCCACAGAACATACTTTCTGATCCACTCTTCTTAATGAGGGAATGCTAAGATATATTACTATAAGAATTATATAGCTTTGCATAAAGAAATGTCCTAAACTTCATTTCTTTTCCCCAATATGATAGGGATAGTCCAGAATGAAACCAAAGGTGAAATTTGCTTGGCGCTTCCTACCAGTCATGGTGTTCAGTCCTTGCATGCAGATCGAGACCAATGCATTCTTCCACCGTTAACTGCCGGCAAAGAAGCCACCTTTTCTGACATCATTCTTTCCTCTTTCCCCCTTTAAGCTTGCTTACCTTTCATGTGCCAAATTTTCTCTGAAATTCCCTCCCATAAAGAAATATGATAAACTAATTCTCTTAAAATGCTCATGGATAGATAAGAATATGTGTTTGCATTTTAAGTTGAACTCTTAAAATGCCCTTAAGAAATAATCTTCTATTGATACAATTTTCTGAGACCAGAGATTGGTGGCAAGAAATTTCACTTGGCAAAAATCACACCAATAGGATCTATAGATGCAAGAGCCCTGACTTGAAAGATGCCTTTATGTTTTTAACCATCTACAAATTCAGCCCACTTCTTGGTATGTAGCAATTCCTCATTAATATCAAAGTGAATTCCACTGAACTTACCATCAGTCTTTCAGTGCAAAAACAGAAATATTTGAAAGCTGAAGAAATTCCCTCAAGCTATTAAGATGCAATGTAATGTGCTTTCTGTGCACACAGCTGCCCTCTAATGCATGTGCAGAGCTAAGTCAGTTTCCAAAGGCCCTAAATTTATGGATTTAGAGAAAAAAGCTTTTTTTCACCCATTCAATTCTTCCTTCTTAGATTCCTTTGTTTCTTCCTTTCTTTTTTTTCCAAGATGTAGTCACTAGGTACATACCATGTGCAGCCACTCTTCCTTGTAGTTTGGAACTAGGATTGAATAAGACAGAATCTTTACCTCAGAGGTACTTACTTTCTATGATGCAATATCTAACAGACATATTAATAAAAAAACACTGTGATGTTAAAGTTGTTTTTTGGAATGTGAACTTGTTGAGACTGGAATTTTGTTTCCTTCTCTGAAGGACATTGGTGAAATTTGACTTAAAACTGAATTTGCAGGAGATGTGAGAAGTGGGAATGGAGCAACAGCTGTTATGCTCTGAGGTCAACCTGGTTGACATGAGGCAGAAACCACACGTTCCAATCCTTCCAGCCTGCCCTCACTGTTTGCATCTAATTCATTTTCCCTTTAGAGGCCCTACCAACCAATAGCAACCTTTGCACACCACAAGAAACAGCAAATTCCCTTTGCATCTGCTTGGATATGTGCTGGCTCCTCAGATTGCAAAGCAAGTTCTAGTTCATCCAGCCCTAGTTGATATAGGCAACAATAAAATGCAAAAAGAAGATTCTGCTGTTGCAAAGATTTTTCCATTCTAAAGACATCTTTCCTGGAGAGAGAAGGACCTGTTTCAGTGAGAACATCAAGTGGCAAATAATCTAGATTTAAGTCCAGCGCCTACCATTCTAGCCATTATCCTGCCACATTATAGAGCTACCTTACCAAGGTATCTCCTTTGGCAGTATTGACATTTTTGTCTGGGTAATTCATCGCTATGAGAACTATCTGTGCGTTGCAGAACATTTAGCAGCATCCCTGACCTCTAGATCCAGTGGCACCTCACTCCCTTGTGACACCCAGATATATGTGACCTTACCAAATGTCTCCTGGGGCACAAAGCCACCACCTATTGAGAATTATTGTGTTAGTGAGATAGTTCTTCTGCTTTTCCTCTTTTGAAAAATAGAGAGACCGTGATATATATGTCACATGGTGCTAAAAAGTTTAATGAGATTATACGTTCTAAATCATTCTATAGACATTTATTAAGATGGATGAATGCATTCACAACAGATGACTTTTCCTTTATGTGATCACTTGTTTCTAACCCATCTAATCATAGACACTAATTAAACATTTTGTCTAAGATACATGGCTACAATTTAATCCTTTTTTTCTTTTGAATAAAGGATAAATAATCTTGATCTGTGCCTTTTTGCCAGGTACGGAGGCATAGTTGCCCTTCAATTCAACCATTATCTCTCTGATTATGGCACAATATTTGATTCAAAAATTCATATTCAGTTTTAGAAACACTCATAGAATAGTCAACTGCCATGGGCATCTTTTCCCCCTAATCTGCATCACAATTCAGTGGAGGATGATCTACCATAGCGAGGAATGGTCTGGACAAGCATCTGATTAGCAGGAGGTTCCAAACAGCAGTGTCTCTGCCAGACAGATGTCAGCAGAATCCAACCTTCCAACCTTGTTGCAACTGCTAACAGGAGCTGCCTAACTGTGGTGCTTTGACATGCCCCTCATTAGTTAAGATTTCATACAAAGACTGTTCAATAATAAATACATTTTTTCCAGAGGTCAATATGTAGTGGCCCTTCCAAAACTACCCTGGCATCAATCCCAGGACATAATTTATTGCCTAATAAGCAAGCAAGCTTTTCAATTATTTCCTCTTCCCCAAATCCCACTCTCCGTGATTTGACTGTCTTGCTGCCAAATCCCAGAAACCTAAGGCAAGGTGGGAAGGGGAGGGGGTTTTTAAAGACACAATCCATGCTATACAAAATGTTGGAAAAAACAGAAGCACTTGTATTGTGCTTCATTGTGGTCACTGATTCTCACTGTATCATTCTAACCCTCTTTCCAGAAGCCTAAGCCTGTATGAGTAGCTTCCTACCAAAAGTTCTTTTTTTAATCCTGCTCCCCACTTCTCTTGTCACCCATAAATCCCCTCACTTAACTCCATTCACAGGCTCCAGTCTAGCCTCCTGCCTGGAAAAGTTCTGGATTTACACAGAAATTTTAGCTTCTCCTGGCCAAGGCAAAGTGGCAGCTCAGACTAAAGTCAGTCTTTAACACTTTATATCCAATCTCATGCCTGGTTGCTTGCCGTGCCTTCTCTTTAGGGACTTGTCACATGCCTGTGAGACCTATCATCCTTTTTCCAGCATTAGCATCTAATTTCTGGACTGTGCTTTCCCTGACCTTGTCATTTAGGTGCATCCTGACACCTGGTTCTCACTAGTACTTTAAATCACCTTCCTAGTAGTTTATGTTCTTCATGCGATCTCATTGACAGTCTAAGGTCAGAATATTTGAGATGGCAGGTAAGATATCACAGCTTCTTAACTTTTGGACAATTATGAGACAAAAAGTTGCATATGAGGGGAAAAATACCTCCTATAGCAATAGAAGTCATTGTTTTAAAAATAAGTCGCTTTGTAAGTAATTTCCTTCTAACCCTTTGTTAACTTTAATAAATTACTGAAAACCGCTAAGGGAGGAAGGTTACAGAATATGGGAGAATTTTTAGCTTAATAAGTTATTAATCATATTTTCTCCTAAATAATCTACTCCTGATAAAAGAGGTTTTTCAAAGTGTGATAATGTATTTGTACTGGTTCATCAATACCTTTTTCCCTCATCAACCTGACCCCATTCCCTTCTCGAAATCACTGACTGGGATGTAATTTATACTTCTAAATACAATCAAGCTTACCCTATCACAGCAAGGTAAGATCTGAATTTAATTACATTAGCCCCAAGTCTCAATGCTTAAAAGGTAGAACCAATTTCCTCGGAGGATGCTATGAGAAACTAGTAAGATTATCTATGTCAACATATCTAGCCAAGTACAATCATGTGTTGCTTAACAATAGGATACATCCTGAGAAATGCATCATTAGGCAATTTCATTGCAGTGTGAACATCACAGCATGCACTCACACACACACCTGAACAGTATAGGTCAATAACTTAGTGCAAACTCATGATGCAATCAAGAGACTCAGTAAACAGGAGATGTATGAGGCTGATGCCAGAGTAACACAGCGGACCATTTGATCATATTTTTATACAAAGAAATGTATTCTAAAATAATGATAAAATGTACAGTAAACACATTAACTTGTAGCAAAATCATTTATTATGATTATTAAGTATGATATACTATACTTTTATTCAACTGGCAGTGGTTTTGTTTACACTGGTTTCTCCACCAGTGTAAGTAATGCACTGTGCTGTAGCATCAGAATGGTCACCGTACCACCAGGCAGTAGGTATTTTTCAGCTCTATTGTAGTCTTATGGGACCACAGTCATATAGGCAGTCTGTCAGTGATCAAAAAGTCATTGTGCAGTGCATGATTCTGTATTTATAGCTATATATCTGTACATAATATTTGGATATTTTGGTTGCTGTATCAGCTTGATATAAAAAGAAGTTTTATAAGGGTGCATGATAGAACACTTTTGGTAATTAACAGAGAAGAAAGATGAAGTTGAGATCAAAAAAAGAAAAAGAAAAACCAACAATAACAACAGAAAACCCTGTTATTCTCACCTTCTGTTATCTGGGCACTGTCAATGATAACCTCTGAGGTGAGAATTAAAGACATCTCAGGTATAGAAATCAAAAATAAAAGGGAAATTGCCAGGCAAACTCTAGGAGAATGATGAGAGATTGTCTGTGCATTGCTTTGGGAAATGAAGTAGACTGACTGATAAAAGGCCTCACAGAGTGTCACTCATTAACTCTATAGGATAAACTTTTCCCCAGACTCTGGAAATTACTCATGGATGCAGGGCCTGACACTGATTGACATGGGGCAACAGCAAGCCCCTTCCTGTCTATTTCCCCTCATGTTCTCTGTTTCCTAACCAAGATGTGGGCTTTGCTCTGTGACAAAGGGCATCAATTTTTCTGCATGTCACCAGCCCCATCAAAGATGGAGACAGTGAAGACCAGGTCCACAACCATCCTGGTGGACTCCAGCTGGTGCCACTGAGTTCCAGTTTTCCTCGCTCCCCTGGCTTCATGACTCTCTTGACTATGTGTCTTATGCACTGTGGGCTCCAGAAACAACATCCCTGCAGAGGCTGTTTAATCATCTCCATGAAGGTATAAAGCATAATTTCTCTAATAAATACAGTGGCTCTGTTAAAATGAAAATCATTAAAATAAAGAGCTCTTAGGAATCTAGTCCTTCTAGCCTATATGACCATCATATTCCTTCTCTGTAGGGTAAAATAGTGACCCAGATGTTTGTCTCAGAAGTTGGAAACAGAACAGTGGATTTATTGGATAAATAATTTATATAAAAGATACCTTAATGTAGGATCTTACTGTCAATGGAGGAAGATTGCAAAGAATTCTGTTATCTACAACTCTCTTATCTCAACTGTTCAGATAGGAATTTCCAAAGTAGGTCTCTGTGCCTTTTTCAATAATTCCAAGAGAGAGCAATTTTATATTGAGATTTTTTGTTTCTTGGATGTTAATTACTCAATCATAGTTTAATATGTTTTTGTTTCTGGTCAGCCTAAAGTGACTTTCCACATCTCTTTTCTGATCAATTTTTGGACCAAAATATTGACAAAAAAATAAATCCAAATCTACTCCCTATAATTGCAATTCTTTACTTCATATCCTAGATTTTGCTAATTAAAGATAAATTTAGTTTCTCAAGCTATCTCTTTTATGAAGTAAATACCTCTATGAAAGCTAGCAGACTTTCTCATCTTAGCGTGAATTAACTCCATCTGTCTGCTTTCCTCTTGCTGTGGTCAGCTGTGCTGAAGGAATCAGTGTTTTAACAGAGGATTCAAAAGGAGAATATTATTTTAGAATGCAGGGAACTTGAGGAAAGAGAACTCCAGTAGAGTCATCACAGGGAGAAGTGGGAAGACATAAGCAGTATAATTGTTCAGGGCTTTTGAGGAAAGGAAGGGAGGGAAAACTCTCAAGATACTTTCTCTGACTCCAAATTCTGCAGTCCTAAGTACTTCGGTAGACAATTTAGACTCAGCAATAGATTCTCCCAAATCTCAGACCCTTGATTGAGAAAATTAGATGGTGAGTTGTAGTTCAAATACTAAGTATGCATATGAACCACTCTCCTGCCAGTCAGACGCCAATGCTGCCTCTGCGTATGGCTCGAATTAGATATCTTTTGAAAGGCTTTAGCACAAATGTGTAGCTGTCAGAGATCTTGATGATTTCAAAATAATCGAGTTGCAAGCAGTGATTATTGACAATGGAGAAGAATCATTGCTTTTTTGTTGTTGTTGACTTCACCACAACGTCTAAGTTAAATGCCAAAGGGAAAGTTTTCTTTTCACCAGAACTCCAATTAATGGAGTTTATCTGATTCTTAAAAATACTATTTTCAACCTTGAAAAAATAAAAGGCCTGGAATTATTGAAATAAAAACAAAAGAGCAAATATAATCATATTTTGTGAAACTCTACTTGCAAGCAAACTTTATGAAGCATTTTGTTTTGTATAGAAACTTTGAAATAGCCTGAAGGCTTTCTTTGACCAGCTGTCTATCTATTAAATGTCCTCAGAGCAAAAAGATTCCCACAGCAGAGGCACCTGCAGGATGTGCAACGATTCATTTTTACTCCAAATATTGGTTCTGTGGAAGCTCCAGCTCTACTGGCTCATCATTTACATTCACAATGGACATCTGGAGCCAGCAAAATGAAACATTAGACTTGTTTGTGTTGTCAAATTAAAAAGGAAAAAGAGAATGGTTTAAAGTTCTGAGAGTCTCTGTAACATTTAATTATGCTTTCAACTGCAGTCCAATCAAAAATATGCTTTTGCAGGAAAATGGGCACTAAGAAAAAACATGCTTTGCTATTCAGATTGTTGCTAGGTCAACCTCTCAATTCGTCAGCCCAGGGAGAAGAAGCAGACTCATGGTTAGTTATGGAGTCCTGCCACTGCCGAAGCCAGCCACCAGATTTTCAGCTGTACTGTTTCCTTCACATTCCCATGACATTTTATTATCCCTCCTTAACTGATGAAGCTGCTAGAGACTGTTAAGTCAACTAAGTTTAAATTAGCTAAATTGTGTTCTGAATAATCACAAGGGCCAAGTCTCACAGAATAATTTCAAATCCAATACATATGACTAGATGCATAACAGATAAAAGAGTGTTATTCAGCACAAAGAATAATGTTTTGATAATTGTCTTATAGAAATTATTTTATTTTAGAATTTTTTTAGGTGAAAATTTTTGTAATTTTCAAAAATCCCTGTTCTAAAAGAAAAAAGCTTGTACAAACAAGAAAAGAAACACCTAGGGACAGAAATACCAACTGGCTGCTTACTGGTGGTCTTTCTGCTGACCGTTCCTAGTGAAATTGTTTGAGATATTTGGTCATTTCAGTCCTAGTCCCAAATTATTTCAATAATCTGTCTGCTTAAGCAGATGATGGTATTGGTGAAAAGGACATTTTTCTAGCTTATCCAGACATTACATAAACATTTATCAAGTTTTTATTGTGTTTATTGTGCCATATTAAATAGCCAGAAAATTTAAATGGAGCTTATTTCCCAGCTAGAAAAAAAAGAGTACAATGACTAGGAAGAGAGAATGATTTCTAAAACATATATTTCACCGAGAAGTTTTGTACAATGTCAAGTATAATTACCAATATCCCCACTATAAACCCATTCAATCGCAATCTCTCTCTCTCTCTCCCATCTTTCTCTGTCTCTCTCCCTCTTACACACACCCACACACACACACACACACACATCACATCATAGATAGACCTAATGGGCCAATTTAAAAAAATTTATACTCAGAAAATTTGCATTTTAAGAACAAAATAAACCCCTTAAAATTCAGATTTTCAAAGAAAAATCAAGATAAATTAATAACAGTAAAGCTGAATATCAAATTTCCAAAATAAGTATTTTATAAGACAATATATGAACACTATGTAAAACTTGGTCATATTGTGATTACTGCTTGCTATTCATATTTAAAGTATTCTTTAAAATGCTAGCACTTTTGCATAAATTTGTCATTGTCCTGAGTTACTTTATTTCTAAATTTATGTTTAATGCTAAATTCTTTTAATATTACACTAGACCTCATTTTTCAAGGGGTTATGATTATTTGTTTTTAGTTTTCACATTCCTATAAACATTAAAATTCATTGTAATCCATGTCACCTGTTAACACCTCTGTGCAGCACCATGTATTTTTATTTAGCAAATGACATGTTTTTGGCACAATGTTCAGGCTTGAAAATCTGTTCCTTGCTTATTCATATTTTTTGACACACCAACAGCTAGTCTTTATTTTTTTTAATTCAGGAAAGTATTTAAATTCTATTCTTAAAATTGCTTTTTCTTAAGTTTTTCTCCCTGTACAATATGGATAAATTAAGATGCAGAATAACTCTGCCAAAGTAGGATATATCTGTGGTTAACCTGCTCCTGCCTAAACGTCACATGTCCGTTCAAGGAAGTCATCAGGTCACAGTGTCAGTGGGCACAGAGGCTTTTCTTCCACACTGTAGTCCCAGGTTTCGGTGTAGCTACACATTCTGCTAAGTTGATGCAGTAATGCAACCTCCCCAACCTGTACGTTTGTTACCAGGAAGTTCAAGCAGTGTCCAGGCAGGAAAACAGATCTGAGAGCCTAAATTCATCATGAAAAAATACCGTTTTATTTCTTCTTATAAAACCCCCAATTAGTTATGCCTGAATGGTACATTGCATTTCTCCACCTGTTTCCCATATCTTCTCTTTGGCAGGACATAGGAAGCCCCTGTAAAGCTGAGGGTTTCCTCACTCTTATATCTGAACGTTTGGTTCTCAAAGTTTAGTGCACACGGAATCACCTAGAGCATTGGCCAGGCCTTCCCTTCAGACTTTCTACTATAAGAGGTCTGGGTGGAGCCTGATAATTTACGTTTCTAATGTGTTTCCAGGTGACACTGCTGCTGCAGCCCCAGGAATCAGGTTGCAAGAACCACTGCTGGTTCTATGACTCTTCTGCTCATTCTAAGATCACATACAATCCTGCAGTCACTTTCAATTACAAAATACAGTTTCGATCATATTAATCCCAGTTCAGTGTAAGGGATGTCAAGGGTTCTTTCATTAAAGTCTGGTGTAGGGTAGGTTGTCTGCCTTCTGGAAGTGGGTGTGGAGAGCCTCTGTTCTTTCCCTCCACTCATCTCTTCCCACATTTGCAAACTGTTGTAGCACATCCTACTAGCTGGGGTGGAGGTGGCAGAATGAGGGAAAACAATAAGTGGAATAAGAATAGAAAGTTTTTATTTGGCAGCTATCTATTGCTGTCCTAAGCTGGCTTTCTGCACCTTGGGACTAGCAAATATAGAAAGCTAACATCATTTCCTGGAAACTTTTTAGGGTCCTATGGAGGCCCTCCAACCCAAACCTGCCTAACTAGATAGAGTTCTCCAGGACCATGGTGATGCCTCTTCTTCACTGATGGCCTCTCTCCAAGCCCCTATTTCTCTAGAAGTCCACAGAAATCATGGATCTTCACTGGATGAATGTGCTCACAGTCCTTGGAGATCCTTTGGGCAGCTTTTGAAACAGTCCCAAGCCAGTGTTCTGTTTCCAGACCTGAGACAAGGAAAACTCTTGTTCATTCCTTGCCCTTGTGTCAATTGGGGGGGGGGGGGTAGAAGAGATGTCATAACTTCCCAAATGCAGCAGCTTTCAGTTTTAGACCAGGATGGCTTCTCAGGTACCAGGGCAAAGTAGAGTCAACCTGCAGAGAACACAGATAGGTGCTCCAAGTGGTCCTGATGAGATAGCTGAGATAGCGAAATGGCTAGGTAGTCAGGACAGAGGGCCACACCTAAAAGCTCCTGAGCAGAGACCTAACCCAGAGAGTGATTAAGGCTCAGGGCCTTCAAATGCAAAAAGACCATGGAGCTCACCTGTGGGTGCAATTCCTTTGTCCCAGAGGCAGGAAAACTAAGAAGTGGGGGTAAATGCAGGTGAGAACTAGAAGGAATTTGCCTCCTGTTTTATTTACATAAACTTTAACCAGTGATGTAGGTGCTCAGTTTCAATGCCTATTTTACATAGATTTCAACCAATGATGTTGATGACCAATTTCAATACGTGTTATACATGGATTTCAACCACTGATATTGGTGCGTTTCTCAATGCCTGCTTTACATGAATATTAATTATGCTCATACCCAAAATCAATATAAACCCCGGGCTAGCATACTGAGAAGGTGTCCTGCTGCCAGGCATCCCTCCACCTTATGGAGACTCTGCTGTCCTTCCTAAATAAATCCTACTCCTTTTACTACTCCTTCCGTGGTTGTCCATGGATTTTATTCTTCAAATTCTCGAGATAAGAACCCAGAAGATCTGTGCTGAATTCCCGGGGTGTGCTTCCACACCAAGAGCTGCATCGCACTGCTCAACAGTAGTGGGGAAATCCCAGCTCTGAGCTGAGTAGCTGCTAACACTATTTGGGCTGCAGAGATCTGCAACCAGCCCAAATTCCCAGTTTTAACTGGAAGAGTTGCAAACACTGAAAACAGGCTACTTTGGCCACAGAATTCTGTAGCCAACCCAACTTTATGCACCAGCGGGAGCAGAGAATCCAGCCTCATCTCAAAACCCTGCATCACTGAGGAGCTTCTTCCTCACCAGACATTGAAGTAAGGGGACAACCCACCAACCCGTGCCCCCTTAGAAGCGACGGATAGCGTAGGGCTCCAAGCACAGCTTTCTCCTCAAAGATCTCCTCCACATACACAAAATCTCTTTAACATCTTTATCTTTTTACACTCCACTTCTTCCTTTCACTTTCCTCTTACAAATTCTCATTTTCTTTACAAATCTACATTTTGGTCTGTTATCTCACTAGGACTTTACTTTCTATTTTTTTCTAAGTGCCTCCAACTTTCACTTCCAGCTTCCTGTAATAATCAAAACTGTGTATCTTAAATCAACCTGGTTATAATATCTAGCAGCACGAATGCTTTCCAGAAAATTGACTTGTGTAAATGCGTAAGTGAGCAATGCAGATTTTACTCTGGAAGTCAAAGGAACAAATGAGGGACCATATATCAAGATTCCACCTGTGAATCACATGATACCTTCCTCTGACCATTTCTCTTCCCCAAAGTCTCTATCATGAGGGTTCATCTCTTACCATTCCTATGCCACCCTGGGTTCAGCAGCTCTTCCCCCTCCCTCAGCTTTCCAGATTACCCCACAGGAGAGTCGAATCCCTTTCTCTCCTCCATTATACAGAGCAATGTTCTTCCTGCTTCGGGCAAACTGAACCTGGTAGATATCAGCTTCTTCCTAGCAACTGTGTCTCAATAAAATCCAGTTGGAACCTCTCTAAATCCCTTATTTTTATTCCTTTATGTTGCAGCCACATTAGTTCATTTAACCTTCAGGAAAAACACTGTGAGTGAAATATTGGAAATGTTAATATTATTAACAATGAAATCAAGATGCAGAGATATTAAGGTATTTGACCTGTTTCACAAGTTGAAGAAATTGCTAAGTTTACTTTTCCTGTCTATCATTAAGAAAATGAATCCTATTTCAGAATGCCTTATCCATAGCTTTCCCTTCCAGTTCACCCAGATGTGTCCTGAAAGGACAACACCAGAAGTAGAAAGGAGTCCAGCAGATGACCTGGCTCGGTGACAACTTTTCTCTAGCTACCAGAATCAGCACTTCAAGGAAAACTGTCTTTGCTTTTTAGCCAGTAACAACAATCATCACCGTACTGGCCACCATTCCAAAATATTAATTTCAAATCACATGTATTCCAAATTCCCTCCAGTTAGCTCAGACTGACACAAGTCTACAGCAGATTGAAACAAGAGGGGGCAGCTCTCTTCACCTGTGGAGGAACAAGGGATTTACTTCTGAAGCTACTATTAGCATTAATGGGAGTTGTGAATTTACCTTGTCTCATTTCAGTGGGAGGAGAGAGAGCTAGCTGGATGATGAATATAGATAAGATTATTCTCTTCAAAGTATCACTGGCA
This sequence comes from Aplodontia rufa, assembly GCA_004027875.1. Lineage (NCBI taxonomy): Eukaryota > Metazoa > Chordata > Mammalia > Rodentia > Aplodontiidae > Aplodontia > Aplodontia rufa. The sequence continues at coordinate 77,673 of PVKS010006154.1, forward strand.
ATTTCTATTAGTAGCCATGGTTTATCTCCCTGTATGTCTTTGTGAACCAAATTTTGCTCAAAAGTCATAATGCCTTAGATTATCAGCTGTATCAGGTAATGTCACCAATGATAAGTGCCCGCTGTTAAAATAAATGCTGTGCTCTGTTCTGCATCTCAGCTTGTTTTTAATGCAGCCTCCTAGGGACTTGTGCAACAGTGGGGATCCATTTATCGGCACAAAACAGCCTCTTGTTTACACACGATCACTTGGTAATCACGCGGCCTGTGTATAAGAAGTCAAGAAAAATAATAAGCGTGGCTCAATCTGCAAGGCTGGAGCAAGAGGCTGTCTTTTGACAATCAAGCTCTATTTATGAGGATTAATGTGGCTTTTGATAAACTGCCAAACCACCACAGAGGCCTGATTTAGAACAAGGCCCACTGACGACCTTTTGGGCTCTTCATTTTCATAAAGGCTCGTCACAGGGAATGTTGAGCAATTTGTTAATAATTGGATATCAAATGTATTAAAAGACAGAATAGCTGTTTGCCCTGAAAGCCAAGATGATCTTATTTATTCTTTCTATACCAAAGAAATTATATTCTATAATCGTAAAAGATAGAGTTTGTTCCCTTTTCCCCATTAATGCATTGTCCCCAAGTTATGTGCACATTTTCCTGGAATTTGAATATTGGGCACCTGATATAAGGAGGCAATGGCTTATATGACATGGCTTTGGAAATGCTACAAAGCCCTGCCAACTCCATCATTCTCTAGTCATTTCTCCCCTAGTTAATGGTATTAGAGCAATATTTCCTAACTAAGTGTTGGGAGACAGTCCTCCATGGATCCCTCATGCTCCTATCCATCTTGCTAGGTATACCAGGAGTGAAAGATTGTCAATGTTCCTTACATGAGGTCTTTTATCAGAACTATATTGCACTGAATAGCCTTGAGAAATGAGGTCATGTCTCCCTCCACACAAACGGCAGGCTTGCTTCCTACTTGCTATAAAAGTAGTGAATTTCCCACCTTGTTGTTCTCGGGTGTGACACAAGCCCACTGCATGTGAAGCATCCATCTGCCACATATCGCAGAGCACTGGGGCAGGGGGATTGATGCCAACACACTGCTGGCCCTACTGCCTGCTGTGTCATGAGTATTAAAGCCATTTGTCTCTGACAAAAAGTCTTATGCCTTCTTTTGGTATCCACAGACTAATAACAAGATGACTTATTAGCTTATAAGTGGTATAAAATCAAATGCTAGATTATTATCTGCTGAGCTAGATATCCAGAAGACCATTGGTAAGATAAGGAAGACAATGGCTATTAAGATGATGGCACAGATTTCTTTATTGTATTCTTTTCCTTCCTTCCTTTCTCCTCACCACTTGCAGTTCATGTAGTTTAGGGGCATCTGATCCCTTTTCTCCTCAACTCTAGAACTAGAAACAGGCGCTATTTGGAGCATTCTATCTTCCTGTTTGCAACAGTTGTTTCAGGGTTGTGGCTAAGGCAAAATAAAGGAGATTCAATTTATCCAACACCACATATAAATAGGAACTGTTCTAGCAGCTACAAATATATTTGGAAGGCAAACTTTCTGTGAGAAAGTTTATACACAGTGCAATTTTTTTTCTGGAATGATCAGGACAGAGCTGCTATCTTTGAGAGCACTGGGGGAAGGTGCGACTGAGGTTGCAGTGGCCTAGTGTCCCCATGTGAGATCCTGCTTGGTAATAAGCTCACCCAAAGGAAAGCAGGTGTGAGGACTGACCTCTGATGACCCATTTTTACTCATTTATTTTTTAATTAACAAAAATTATGCATATGTGTGTGTGCATGTTTGTATGGTGTCCAACATGATATTTTGAAATATATATATTGTAGAATGACTAAATTGAGTTACTCAGCAAAGGAATTACCTATGTCTCATTTGGAGGGATGAAAATACCTAACATCTACACTCAGCAATTTTCAAGTTCATGATGCATTGTTATTAACTAGTTAATTTATCTTATAATTGATTTCTTGAATTTATTCCTCCTATCTTACTGAAATGTTGTCTTTGATGACCCATCTGTACACATGTGTAGCCACACATGCCTGAAGTAAATAATATACTCCTAGATATATTAGGACATAAGCAGACAAGTTCTATTTTTAAGCTAAGCTATTATGAGTTATATCTCTTTCATTTATAAATCAAAAGCCCTAATGATACTGGAATTAGATAAATTTGGATTACTTTGGAGTGTACTGAGAAGATTAACATTTAAAGTCATTAGAAATTTTATTACAAGAAAAAAAAAAGAACCCTGCTGGGTGTGATGGTGCATGCCATCAATTCCAGCAATTCAGGAGGCTGAGGCAGGAGGATCGCAAGTTCAAAGCCAGCCTTAGCATTTTTCACAAGGCCCTAAGCAACAGTGAGAACTTGTCTCAAAATAAAAAATAAAAAAATATTAGGAGTAGGCAAAGACTTTCTCAACATGTCTCCAAAAGTGTAGGAAGTAAAGTCAAAAATCAGTGAATGGGATGCCATAAAGCTAAAAAGCTTTTGTACTGCCAAGGAAACAATCAAAAGAGTCAAGAGGTTTCCTACAGAAATGGAGAGTATCATGGACTATGATTCCTCAGACAAGGGTCTCATATCCAGAATCTATAAAATACTCAAAAATGTCAGCTACAAAAACACCAACAGCCC
>PVKS010006155.1:0-80279 GCA_004027875.1 Aplodontia rufa
CCATGGATCAAAATAATGGGATCTAAAACTGGCAAGGCAGGTTAAGCCTGATCACAAGCCATAGGATACCTTGAAAGCAGAAGTTTGGAGTTCAGTTTTAAGCAGGGACATAATTCAATAAAGCTATGCTTTAGAAAAAATAGTCTGGGAACTATGCAGGATGTATTTGAACAAAGAAAAGTAAAAAGCAAAAAAGATATTTAAGAAACCACTGTTAAAGTTCAGCTAATAGGTAATGGGGGACCTACATGGGAATGAGAGTGGAGAGCGGTGAGACAGTGAAGAACTGACCTGAGCAATAACTGATTGGAAAACAAGAATAAGAGAAAACAAGAATAAGAGAAAACAAGAAACTGAAGACTGGAGCCTAGGTGGTAGGAATGACCATGCCAGGATTACATCCAGAAGAAAACACCAGCTTCAGGAAAAGGCAGTTGGTTTGGTTTTTATGTATGCTGATTTGGAGAAGTGAAGACATTACTAATCTTTGAGAGAACAATTTAGGAGAGCACTATAAAAAAAAAAAGTGGAAGAAATAAAGACATTTCAGGAACCAAAGAGTAAGCAGGTGATGAGGCATATACCTACATGCGACATAGTCTTTAAACATAATCTGCCAAGAAAATACTCTCTGGTACTCACACACTTATACACACCTCTGTCCCTGTGACTTTCAAATAACAGAAGTCAGACACTCTACAGTCATAAGAATATTTGCAACTTTGCTTCAGTGTTTTGGAATCCCAACTCCACTGTGGCTGCCTTGTTGTAAGAACGTTCATGCTAGCCACATGAAGAGGTCCCAAAGAGAGACCCCAAACAGACCCCAGCTTTCTATCTACTCCAGCCCGAGTGGTGGATACACAAGCAAAGTAACATTCAAATGACTCCAGTCTCAATTACCATCTAACTGTACCCTTACATGCTGACCCAGTCAACTCCAAAGCCAAGAAGGATAATAGCAAATTTTTATTTTAAGCTACAAGGCTCTCAGGTGAATTGTTATACAGCAAGAAACAGAACAGTGCTTTTTTGTCATGATAGATATGAAAACTTTGCTTTCTCTCAAGACACCATCTCTAGTGTCTGAGGAAAGGTCTTTTATACTTGAATTTGCTTTTTTTTTTGAATAGATGAATAATGATTATGTGAGACAACATTTTATTCATTAGGAGAGAAAGAAAAAGATTAAGTGAAAAGAAAAAGAACAAAATGTATAAGCTGAGGAGACAAGTTATACTGCAGGGTCTTGATCTTAATTGGTATTATTTATTGAAAGAAAGTATTCAGAAAGGCAGGTTCAGAATCTAAGATTTTTGTATAAAATAGAAGGTGAAATAGTAGGATAAAGAACTTCTGAGCAGAATGAAAATCTAGAGGAAGTTGGAAAGTGTGAAATTCATATTCAGTTGGAATGAATTTACAATGAGCTTATCAACTGCTTTAGTATTTTACGACTTCCTACTAACATTTGCAGAACAGAAGAGTTCCTGAGGATGAGAAGCACAGTAGGGGATGGTGGCACTGAGAATCTGGCCTGAGATAGGATACAAATGAAGTCTACAGAGCATGTAGAAAGAGAGTGCCCAGGGAAAGAATGTGCAAAAACACAGAAGAGATCAAGAAGAACAAGGCCGAAGTCCTCACTAGATATGTAATAGTCAGGATTCTTTAGAGGAACAGGATCAACAGGAGATATATATATACATGCATGTATATATATGTGTATATATACATGCACACATACATATACCTATACACACGTACATATATGCATACATATGCATATACACACATACACACACACACACACAAAGTGTGGGTGGGGGAGGGAGAGAGGGATTTATCAGATTGGCTTACACAACCAGAGCTGGATAGTTCCACAATGACCACCTGCAGGCTGGAGAGCTATAGCTGCGCAGTAGCTGTGCAGTCCAAGATGCTACCCCAGTCTGAACATAAGGTCTCAAAACTCCCTGCAGAATCGCTGGGCAGAATCCACTTTGGAAGAGTGAAGGAGCTGGAGTCTGATACCCTCAGAAGAACACAGAAACAATCTCTGCCTCTGCTTCCTTATACTTCCAGCTTTTATTCCATCCAAGCCTCCAACCTGTTGAACGGTGCTGCCCACACTTATTGTGGGTCTTTGCTTCTGTATCCCACATGCCAATCATTCCTAGAAACAGCCTCATTGACACACCCAAAAGACTCTTAACCTTAGGCAGAACTTCATCCGATCAAGTTGACAATTCAGATTAACCATTACAAGATCTTTAGTTGACACCCTTCATCCAAAATGCCTGGAGCCACAAGTGCCTCAGATTTCCGACTTTTTCAGATTTTGGAATATTTTTATATACATAATGAGATATCTTGGGGTTAGGACCCTAGACATAAAATTTATTTTTGTGGCTGATACACCTTACACACATAATTTGAAGGTAATTTTATACAACATAATTTTATGCATGAAATGGTTGATGGTATAAATTTCTACTTGTAGCATCATGTTGGTACTAAAATTTTTCAAATTTTTGACTGTTTTGGAATTTGAATTTTCAGATTAGGCATGCTCCACCTGTATTCTAAATTAGGGGGAGGGTTGGGTCGCAAGGTACTGTGGTCTGTATGAGTCTCACAGAATTCTTTTGTTGGGACTTATTCAATAATGTGATAGTATTAAGAAGTAAAGCCTTTAGGAGGTGATTATATAACAAGGGAGCAGACCCCACAAATGGGATTAGAGACTTTATTAAAGAGGTATGGGGAATGTTCCTTGCTTTTCCCATTCTGTCACATGATGACAACAGCATTTGCCTTTCTGCCAAGTGAGAACCAGGTAAGAGGCACCTTCTTTAAAGCAGAACACCCTCACCAGACACCAAATCTTCTGGTGCCTTGATTTTGGCCTTATAAGCCTTTAGAACCATGAGAAATACATTTCTGTTGTTTATACGTTGTCTAATGTCAGGTATTTTGTTATATCAGCATAATCAGATCAAGATAAAATTGGTATGAAAAGGTGAAGGTGCTGCTGTAACAAATGCCAATATTTGGGTTATGTGTGTCTCATATGACTTTATGAGTTCTGCTCACAAGGAGCAGAGGTTGCTTCCTGTTCTTGGTCATCTCCAGAGGAGCCATACTGGACCCTCCTTGTGTCCTCCAGACTCTAATTCAAGTATCAGGTCTTTGATGAGGTCAGAGCATTGTTCCTTTTCGTTTTAGCTGGAATGGTCCTTTCAACTTCCAGCCTCTTTCAAATCCTGTATCCGAGTCTGCTACAATAAATTTTGAATTTTAGTAAGTATTTTAACGGTCTATATTTTAGCTCTTTTTCTTCCTCGCAACTAAGTTAGAATGACACTTTGGGTTTCCAATTTATAATTAAAGTAGAACACGTAGCAGTTAAATGATTTTCCTCACATCAGTACCAAGAGCAGAAGTAGAATTTGAAAATTTTTTTCAGATCTGTCAACCTTTAATGTCAGGCAGCGCCATTAAATTATATATGTGGATGTAAAACCTTAACGAAGAACAGTTCCCAAAGGAATGGGAAACTATTGTTTACATGGAAACAAAAACAAAATTGAAAGAATTTTTTTAAATTAATAAGATTTTGTCTCTTCAGTGCTGGGGATTTAAACATGCTAGGCAAGAGTTCCATCAGTGAGCCTCACTCCCAGTCCCTCATGATCAATTTCATATACAATATCGTACTCATCAGGAATTCATTTACCTGACAATCTCAACTTCCAGAACTTCGGCAAAAACCTGATCAATGCAATAAACACCAAGCTCAAGAAACTTTCTCTTAAACAGTATCAGTTTTACACAGACTCAGTTTCCTTGTCTGCACAAAATTTCAAGTACTAGAAGATTTACAGTACCAATTCAGAATTACTGAAGAAATGGGGACTTCTAAAGAGAATCTGATACTACTAAAGGCAGGATTATTAGATCAAGGAAAGTAGTGATACAAACTCTTAATTCTTTCAGTGTAGCTCTACAAATCTTAATAGCATCATTATAGTATAGCACGGTAAAGCCACCCGTGGTTATTAATATCACCTTTTCTAATTAAGCATAAGTTAGGATAGGGATAAAAAAGGATAGAATCTATTTTAGAATATTTTTTCTTTCCATTAAATAAAAGTACCATAGCCTAGGGAAAACACATTTTAGGATTATACAAAATAAGTGGTCTATCAGTTACAGAGGAGGTGTGACAGAGAAGGTGCTAAAAGAAAAAACAGTATCATTTCTGCCTGTAGGTAAATGTGATCTCCTTCCAAATAGATAAGAGCCAATAAATTTATTTCCAACAATATTGCCATTGAGCCAAACACTTCTGAAATGTTTCTTGAACAATAATTTTGGAAAGTTTTAGAAGTTATAAGGATAACAAAATTTGAATTTTACATAAATTAAAAATTTTGTTTCTTTTGATTTGGGATAAAGTCAAGCATCATTTGAAGGCAAGCCTAATGAATAGGATAATCACTTGGAGATTATTGTGTCTGAAATTAAAGCATATTCACGGTAGTGAGATTGATTTTCTTATTTGACTCAAAATGTCTTGGAAGATAGTATCAAAAAAGAGTTCTAAAATTATTTTGAGTAACAGTTACATTATTGAGCTATTTAATATTTAGCTCTAAAGGAAAATTATCTGGATGCATGTTAAGAGTATGTGTATGTGTGTTAAAATTAAATTAGTAAGTTTTTAAATACTTTCTAGCATGGTAAAATAGTGTAAAACAGTCACATGGTCCAAAACTTACAAGTAATTATGTGCAATCAAGTGTTTTGAGGCCACAATGGCCACACAACATACTGATTTTCAGCACAATTGCCTTCTAATCACAAAGAATAATCATCACAAAAATTAAATTGCTAAACACTGATTGCATATCATTGGTCATGCTCTGTGCTTGCAACTTAAAGTACAGTTGCAGTTAATAGTATTAACAGTGTCAGGAAGATTAATGAGTGAAAAATACATCTCAAGGATTTTAGCTCAATACCTGTGGTTCATGTAAACGTGAAACAAGTTAGCTATTCATTTTTATTATCCTTATAAGGAATTTTAAGTTTAAAAAGCATTTTTACCCAGTGCACATATCTGTGGAAGGCAGTTTACCTTCTTAACCACTGCTTTTTTCTCCCTCTGCCTATGGTTGGTTAAGGGTATGAATACATTGAGAGAGAAGTTGTTATTGAAGCAGCAATTATCACCCACAGATATAAATACAGGTAAAGGGATCTGATAATTACTTGAAGCACTTTTACCTGAAGCTGTGCAACCAGTTCTAGAGAATCATTCTCTACCTGTGAATTTATCTGACTTATTTATAATTCTTTCTTATTTAGAAAAATATAAAAATCAGAATGTTTAGAATAAAACATCTAAAATATTTTTAAATTATAGAAATAACATATGACTTCATTCTCATTGTAAAAATTCAACCATTACATCCACATCTAAAGTCTTCTTTGCTATTATACCTAATCCCTGTTTTCTTCCTTGAGGGAACAACTGTCATATTTGATGTGAATTTGTCTCAGTATTTTTCTAACATGCTTATGTTTATGAGTGTGTATGTAACAATAGAAATTGTTTCATTGTCTTTACTGTGAAACATACATCATTATATACATTTATATGTGTATGACTATAATTTAACCTGATGATATATTGGAGATGTTTCTATGCAGCCCACATACAGATTACTTCATTTGAAAATTAACTATGACGTAGTTATTTTACATCTTATAGCGTATATATGGATTTTCCCATTAACACACATTCAGGACTTTCTCAACATTTTGCTTTGGCACATAATACTGTTCATATTCATTCTCCCTTGAGAGTTTCTCTAGAGCAGACACTGACTAGGTAATTTCTTGATAGGGACACATGCTTAAAAATATGTAACAAACCTGCTTTTGCTCTTCATTACTTCTCTACATCTACCTTTATTATCAGTATATTTCTAAATTTTCCTTATAAATTACTGTTTTATTCTGAATATCTTCATTCACTACTAATGACAATATTTTTTCAAACTATTATTTTAAAATGACCAAGAAACCAAATGAGAAGTCTGTTTCTCCTTTGCCCATTTCTCTAACAGGTTGTTCATCTAGTTATTAAACTATATATTTTCTTTTAATATTCTTAGTGTTTTTTACATCTGTGACATTTCTTTCACTTTATAACCTGTATAACTTTGCTAGAATGTTAATGGAATCAAATTAATCAACATATTCATTTTAATTTTGATTTTCTGTGACTTGTACAAAATGACTTAACTTGCCAATTTCCCAAGACTTTTCATTAATATTTTCTTTTGATTTGTTCTTTTAATAAATTTAGTTTTTGTACAATCAAAAATGCTTCCAATGAAACAATCTGATATGTATATATTCTGAAAATTAGATTTACCCCCAGAGACCCCACCCCCAAACTTCCCACCCTTATCTCCTCCCTCTGCCCACCTCCTTCCCAATACATCTCTATGAATGCCTTAGGTTGTATGTCACTACATCTTTGCTGGATTTAATACATGAGAGTTGACCACCTTTCACACTGGCCAGGGTCTAGTTTCAGCCTCCACAGATGAGTGAAGACATTTGACCCTTGACTCTCTGGGTTAGGCTACTTCACTCAGCATGATTTCTTCCACAGCCATCCATTTATCTTCAAAGGCTGCAATATCATTGTTTCTAATTGCTGAGTAGAACTCCATGGTACATATGTACCACAGTTTTTGGATCCATTCATCCAGTGAGGGACATCTGGGTTGTTTCCATAATTTAACTATTGTAAATTGAGCTGCTATGAACATCAATTTTGCTGTGTCACTGTAGTGTGCCAATTCTAAATCCTCTGGAAAATACCCAGGAGAGGGCTAGCTGGATCATATGGTGGGTTCAACCCTAATTTTATGAGGATTCTCCACACTGCTTTCCAGAGGGGCTGTACCAGTGTGCAGTTCCACCAACAATGTGCTAGTGTGCCTATCTCTCCACAGCCCCCCAGCATCTATTATTTTCTTCATTTTTGCCAATCTGACTGGCATGAGGTGAAATCTTAATGTAGTTTTCACTTGCATTTCTCTGATTCCTAGAGATTTAGAGCACTTTCTCATGTATTCATTGGCTTGTTCAATATCCTCTGTTGAGAAGTTTCTATTTAGCTCTTTGGCCCATTTATTGATTGGGTTGTGTTTTTAAGGTTGAGATTTTTGAGGATTTTGTAGATTCTGGATATGAGTCCCCTGTCAGAAGAATCATAGGCTATGATTCTCTCCCATTCTGTTGGAAGCCTCTTGACAATTTTTATCAATTCCTTGGCAGTGCAAAAGCTTTTTAGCTTTATGACATCCCAATCACTGATTTTTTACTTTCCTTCCTTCACTTTAGGAGACACATGTTGAGAAAGTCTTTGCCTACTCCCAAATGTGGAAGTGTTGGACCTAATTTGTCTTCCATCAGTTGCAAGGTAGCTGGTTTAAAATTCCTAGCTCCTCGATCCATTTTGATTTGATTTTTTGTGCAAGGTGAAAGGTAAGGCTCTAATCTCAACTTTCTGCAAGCGGCTGTCCAGTTTGTCTAGCACCATTTGCTGCATAGGCTGTCTCTCCTCCATGCTATATTTTGTCCCCCTTTGTCAAAAATAAGATGCTTACAGATTTGTGGATTTGTTTCAGGGTCTTCTATTCCATAGATCTTCATTCCTATCTTGATTCTAGTACCATGCTGTCTTTGTTACTAAAGCTCTACAGTATAGTTTTAGATCTGGTATAGCAAAAAAACCTGTTCTTGCTTAATAGTGTTTTGGCTATTCTGGGTTTCTTATTGTTCCAAATGAATTTGAGAATTGCTTTTTCTATATCTGAAGAATGACATTGGCATCTTGATGGGGATTGCATTAAATCTATATAGAGCTTTTGGCAGAATGGCCATTTTTATTATACTGATTCTTAGTAAATTCCTAAGCACAGAACATGGTATTTTTAACCATATGCACAATAATGTTGTACAGATCACTAGAATATAATCATCTTGCATGGCTGAAATTGTGTACCTATCAAATAGAAACTCCATTTTTCCTTCCTCCCAGCCCCTGGAAATATCATTCTGAGTTTGTTTCTGCAAGGTCAGTCATCCTAAAAACCTTGTGTTGTGCAGTATTTTTCTGGGCCTGCTTGTTTCTCTTAGCACAAATCCTCCAGGTTCATTCATGTTGTTGCATATGGCAGCATTTCCTTCTTTTTTAAGGATGAATGATATTTCATTTTGTATATATACCACAGTTTCTTTGTCCTTTTATGTACCAATATTTCCAAATCTTAACTATGGTAAATAATGTTATATCTTCTACAGGTGGTATGATATTGTTTTTATATTGAATTCTTTAATGCAATTGGATTTCAGATGTATAAATAGTGTGAGGTAAGAATTTAACTTTTACATTACAAAATCAGTAGTTAATCTCAACACCATTTATTGACTATTCTATGTTATTATCACTAATTGGAAATACTACCTTTATCATGTAATAAGTTTCAAACACACATTTAGAGAAAAAAGTTTTATAATAAAGTTATAATTTCCTGAAAACATCTTTAAAATTGAAATTCTTTGACCAGCGGTCTATAATGAATGCCATTTTCTCTTTGCTGAGCTTAAACATGGTCTTCAAAATTGAATGCTAATGGAATTCTATCATTTTGCCTTAACTGTTCCATTACATTTATTAAGCTACCTATTTCAACTTTCCCAAACACCTCTCAAGTTAGTACTAGTAGAATATTAGTCAAATTTCCAAAAAAGCATGCATAATGGCAACATACATGCACGAACAAAAGCCAGAATCTCAAAGCTCCTTACTTGACTCTTCTTTTTCCCTGTGGCCCCCAGTTATCAATATGCTACCAACTTTAGTCTGGCCTTATCTCATGTTTGGATCTCACTATTTGTTCCTTTTATGGTAAAATCTAAATAATTTGGAATGCTTTAGTGGTTAAAAAAAGAAAAACTATTTAGAGGAAAACATAAGGGACACTGAGAAATACATTTGATTAACTGGTGATTACTTCTTGAGCTGCTCTGCTGGCTGCACTCCAGGTTCTCCACAGTCTCCTGGTTCACATTTAAATCACCCTCCAGTTTTCCTTTCATAGCTGATTTTTTATTTCCTCTCCCTCTCAAGGACACTCTCCAACTGACAAAGGAGATATCATTTAATTGAATAATACGTGTAGTTAATACCTTAGCAAATGTGTTCATGAACCACTTAGCTTCAGTAAAGAGGAAGAAAAATAAAAGCAGATTCCAAAAATGATGCCCAATTATGTAAGGATTTTAAAATAGTGTATGCATCAGTAGGTTAACAAAAGAATCTAGATATCAGTGATGGAAGAAAACTAGAGATTATAGGCTACAAGTTTTGTCCCAGGAAAACAATGAAAAAGCCATTTGATCCCTTTCCAGTGACCAGAAGCTTATTTCTTCACATGGCAGCTCATTTCACAAAAGGCTAAGGTCCCTACTCAGGAACGTTTCTTCATAAGTTGTAAAAATATTCTTTGTAAATCCTACCCATAAATCCAAGCTCTGCTGCCTAGAGTGACATCTCTTCAGGTGAAAATTGGTAGCCCTCCAGGGCCTCCCAACTCAGTATCATTGGCCATTTCAAATGCCATGGTAAGATTCCATGTCCCTTTCACCATCTTGCTACCTTCTTAGTTTATAACTTTATAGCAACATTCTGATACTCCAAGTTGTTCAGAATATTCCAGTTTTGTCTGGATTAGTGCTGCCAACAGTGATACAAAGACTAGAATAGCAGGAAGTTAGATAACAATTACAATATGAATTACTGTTTATTGACATGTTTACTTTTTAGCAAAGGAAGATATTTTCTATAACCAGTAAAAGATATGAAATTTAATTTGGGTAAGGAGAGAGAATTTCTGGAAGATATATATGTAAAAACTTAAAAGGGTACAAATTCCAGGTACAATAGACTATTTGTATCCCCTGCTCCAAAAATTCATATACTGAACTTTTTTTTAAAAGCAGCTCCCTAGGGGAGCTCAACTACTGAGAACCACTGAGCCTTCAGCACTTTTTTTTTTTTTTTTTGAGATGGGGTATTGCTAAGTTGCTTAGGGCCTCACTATGTTACTGATGCTGGCTTTGAACTTGCAACCTTCCAGCCTCAGCCTTCCAAGCCCCTGGGATTACAGGTGTGTGCCACCACACCTGGCTGTATGTTGAACTGCTCATTCCCAAAATGATGATGGGATGTTAGTAGGTAAGGACGTTGGGGGTGAATAGGTCATGAATATAGAGCCTCCCTGACTCCATGAAAGGGATTAGTACTGTTACGGAACAGACCCTAGAACGGTCCCTTGCTCTTTATATCATGTGAAGACACAGCAAGAAGATGGTCACTTGTGAAGGAAAAAACAATCCTTCAACAGACGCTAGATCTACCAACACTTTGATCTAGGAGTTCCTACTCTCCACAACTGTGAGAAATAATCTCTGTCCCTCATAAGCCACATGTCCATATTAATTTCTTTCAGCAGCATGAATGGACTAGGACACCGTGTTAGTCAGCTTCTGTGTCATTTTGACCAAAATACCTGGCAAGAACAACTTAGAAGACGAAAAGTTCCTTTGGGGCTCATGATTTCAGAGATCTCAGTCCACAGATAGCTGACTCTGTTGCTTTGGGCTCAAGGTGGGGCAGCACATCAAGGAGGAAGCACCCATCTGGGGACACTACTCAGCTCCAGGTGGCAGGGATAGGAAGCAAAGGTGGCAGGATGCTGTATGCACCTTTCCAGGGCACACTGTCAATGACTCGCCTCCTCCAGTCATACTCTACTTGCCTACAGTTGCCACTCAATCAGTCCATTCAAACCAGCAGGGACTGATTAGGTTACAAAATTCTCAAAATCCAATCATTTTAGCGCTGAACATTCCTATATGAATACGGTAGCTTTTGGGGGAACATCTCACATTGGAACCATAAGAGACACAAGGACAATGTGCCTGAATGCATACACACAGACACAGACACACACACACTCTTACATGGGGGTTTGTGACATAGGCAATTAGCAGAAACAGCAAGTAAAGTAAGACAAATCACAGGTAACAGAGGAAATTTAAAGAGCAACAAGACAGAAAAGGACATAACCAGAAAAACTTATTCACCTATTTTTTAGCAGTTTTATGAAAACTAAGCATTGGGGACTACTAAGACAATGAATGCATCCTCTGTCCATGGGGGAAGAGAGAAAGGAAGAATTACGAGCCAACACATGGAGAATGGTCTGAAACACTTTGATTTCCGGGTGTTTCGAGGCAAATGGGGCCTCCCCTTCAGAATCTTGAGAGTAGTTTTCCACAATATAGGTAGAACATAGCTTGTGACATACATCTTTCAATATAAAATAAACCTCAGCACACCACTGGAGATGCAATATCACCTTTAAAACCAATTCCTCAACACCAGTGTCAGACAGTATCAGCACATCTGTGCAGTAAAATCAGATTCTGTGTGAGCTTTGGAAAAAGCCAGTCATCCAGAGTCATAACCACTATTTATCTCAATGTTCTCCTACTGCCCCGGGTTGTGTGAAAGCTACATTAAAAGACTTATGGATTATGTGCTAGGCCTCACTTATGTGTGGTAGATCAGTGTATGTTAAGGAAAAAGAAACAGTTCTAAGTACTGTCAGATACACACTGTGCTAAGTTTTAGCTAAAACTGTCAAGATAAATTACCTAATTAAAAAATTGTCTATGAAGCTATCAGAAGAGAGGTGCTGTTATGGTTTGCATATTGGTGTCCCCTAAAAGCTCATGTGTGAGACAATGTAAGAATTTTCCAAGGTGAAATGCTTGTGTTACGAGAACCTCAATCTAATTGGTACATGGATCCTGATAGATTAACTGGGTGCTAACAGATACGCCTGGAGAGGACACTGGGGGTGTTCCTTTGGGATTTGTATTTTGTCCCTGGTGCGTGGCCCTCTCTTTCCGCTTCGTTTACCGTATCCTGAGCTGCTTTCTTCTTTTACACCTTTCTGCCACCGTGTTCTGCCTCCTCTCAGGCCCACAGCAACTGAGTCAGCAATTGACTATGACTATGGATTGAGACCAAATAAACTTCTCCTGTTCTAAAAATTGTTCTTGTCAGGTCTTTTGTTGTTGACATTAACAAATGCCAACATATGGCTATGCCACAGAAGAGTATCAGGGTAACAAAGGAAAAGCTATTTCAAGTCATAGACTTTGGACTACAGCTGTTAATGCCAAAAGCCCTGGTACAACTTCTGCTTGTTCCTTTGGACTTAGAGAAGATATAATCTGGGTCCCTCCACTCTATAAAAGTAATTAACAGCATCACAAGCTCTAGACCAATAGCAACCACTGTTCAAGACCTAGGAAAGGTCCTCTTTCTGTTCTAAAGCCTCATGTCCATGATTACCAGTGCCACAAACCCCAGAATTGCCTGTGCTCATCTGCAGGACCTGGGAAAGGCCCCATTCTATCCTGTGGCCACTGTACTGCTGTTAGTACCACAGGCCCAGGTATCTCCTGCATTCATCTTAAGAGCCCTGGGGAAGGTATCCTTCACGTCCTGTAGCTTGGGGACCTAGAAATAAATCAAACATGTGGTCGGAGGTAGGTAAGCAAGGCAGAAATTTTACTTCCATGAGAGGGTGTGGTTTCCAGGGGGATTCTGAAGTGCACGCATGTGCAAAGGAAATCCTCATGTATTTATCCCTGATCTGATGTAATCCTGCCCTTCACTCTGATTGGAAGAGCTCAGGGGTACTATCTACATGATGGGATAAGATTGGATAGGGCCAGGTACAGGCAGTAGGTAGGCAGCTTATGGAAAGTCAAACGGGATACACGAAGTGAGCTGCACTTACAGGTGTAAGGAGATGCATGTTGGGGAGTTTTAAACATGACTTCTTCCTCGCCTCATTGTTCTCTGACTTAAGATGGCTTCCTTTTATATGGGACCCTTGAGGCTGAAATCTGAAAATGGACCATCAGACTTCTTATTTTTCATGGTCCTATGGCTGTTGGTGCCACTACCTTTGTGTCACCTATACTTGCCCTGAGGGACCTTGGTATCGTCCTTTCTACATCCCATACCAATACTATGGCAGCTGCCACCACAAGTCCCAGAGCCATAAGAGTTTGACTCTGTGGAGCCCAAGGACCCACACTTTTGCAAGTCTATGACCACTGTAAAATCATACAACCACATTCCTGAACCATTATAGTGTGGGCAATTGAGGTGCCTATAGACATAGCTGACATTAGTCAAAGAAGAAATCACACAGACTATGCTTTTGAACTCTCATATCGATCAAACCCATCTGACATCCTGTATCCCATCTAAATGGAACTATATTTTAGTAAAAGCTACTTCAAAATATTGGAAGAAATGTTATACCAGATGTGCAGACATTAAGGTAAGAACACAAGAAACATGAGGAGGCATGACACTTTCAAAAGAGAAAAAAATAATTCTCCAGAAATAGATCCTAATTTGAAGAATATCTATGATGTGCCTGAAAAATAATTTGATAAAATTATACTAAGGGACTAGAACAGTGGCTCAGCAGTTAGAGTACTTGACTGGTTTAAACCCCATCACCACATACACAACTAAGTGTTAGAGAAACAAAAACTCAATGAAAAAATAGATAAGAATTGATTCTCACCTTTTTCTTTTAAAAAAACTTATGTGTGAGACAAGAATTTTACAAAGTGAAATTATTGGGATGTGATAACCTTGAGCTGCTCAGTAAATTAATACACTGATATGGGTTAACTAGGCAGGTAAAGTATGGATAGAGGAAGTAGGTCACTGGGGTGTGATTTTGGGGTTTATATTTTGTTCCTGGTAAGCAATGCTCTTTCTCTCTTCTTCCTGTTATGTCCTGAGCTGTTTTCCTTTCCATACTTTTTTGCCATTATGTTCTGTCTAACTGCGGGCCAAGAGCTATGGAATTTGACCATCTATGGACTAAGACCTCAAACTATGAGCCCCAAATAAACTTTCTCTTCTCTATGATGTTCTTGCAAGTCTTTTGGTCAAAGTGACAAAAAAGTTGACCAAAACAGAAATTGCTCCCAAAAGGCTGTTTTTGTGACAAATCTGACCATGTGGTTCAGAAGCTTTTGGAGCTTTTTAGAATTTGGAGAAGGAATTTTGAGAAGTTTGGAGATGCAGCTGGAAAAGCTTTAGAATGTTCTAAGTGGAGCTTAATGAGTGATTCTGGATGCAGCTCAGAAGACCAAAATGCTGAAAGACTGTGGACGGTAAAGTTCAGGCTTGAGGTTCCAGAGGAGAAGAAAGACTCTATGGGAAATTGGACTACAGGCTCTTCATGTTATATTCTGGCAAAGAAGTTATCTGCATTTTGCCCATGTCCTGAGATTTTTTGTGAGACTAAATTTAAAGGTGCTGTACTAATTAATTTATTGGAGGAAATTTCAAGGCAACACAGGATTCAGGTGGCGGAAGGAATGTTGCTGGGAATTTTTAGACAAGTTTACTGTGATAATCAGGAACAGAAAGCACAATAAAAATATTTGAAAAACGTGTTTGGGACAGAAAAGTGCAAATATATCTGGGATTAAGAAAGATGTGATTGTTAAAGACATTTTGCTCACTAACGAAATGCTGAGTACTTTGTACAAACACAATGGGAAAGATGGCTTGAGGGCATCCAGACTCAAGAGTGTAAAAGTAAAAATTCCTTAAGACAGATCATGGGGACACCTTGCTTTCACAGGGGAATCTAGGAAGGTTTTTTACCATGCTCAATCACCCAGCCATTCAGAGACTACTTCAGCCATGGTCCTAGGAGGCTTGACTACTGCTCAATATTGTGGCAGACCTTTGCACCAACCATATGCTCTTGGTTCTCCAAGGCCTAGGAGGCCAAAGTGTAGCAGACAAAGAGTAGCAGGCACTGAAGATGCCTGAAGATGTGAGAAGAAAGCAAAGCTACAGAAGAGACCCCAAGATTAAGAGATGCCAGTAACATGAGATGTCTGCTAAAGAAGCCTGCAAGAACTGAACAGAAACAAGTCCGAGAGAGACCATGTGGGCTGCAACTAGCAAGGCCACAGGGGTAAAGCTACAAAGCCCTTCGGGGAGATCATCATCATACCATGATACTCAGATGCTGGATGTCAACTACAGAACTTGTTTTCCCATCTGTATTTTGGTTTTGCTTTGGTTCCATCCCCTTCTTTCCGTTGCCCCCATTTCTTCTTTGTGGAATGGAAATGTTTATTCTGTGCCTTTATATATCATATGTAAATAACATGCTTTTGATCTTTACAGGGGTGTACATTTAGAGAGTTTGCCTTGAATTTTAGAGATTTTGGACTTGGACTTTTGGGCAATTCAACTGTTACAACTATGGGGATTCTTGGTAACGGACCAAACATGTTGTGCATTGTGAGATTGGTATGAGTTTTGGGAGCCAGGGAAGAAATGTTATGGTTTTGATATGAGGTGTCCAACAAAAGTTCATGTGTGAGACAACTCAAGAAAGTTTAGAGGTGAAATGATTGGGTTATGAGAGCCTTAACCTAACCAATGCATTGATTCACTAGAACTATAGGCAGGTAGAGTGTGGTCAGAAGATGTGAGTTGCTGGGGGTACACTTTTGGGGTGTATATTTGGTTGCTGCTAAACAAAGTGTATGCTTTCTCTCTGCTTCCTGTTATCAGGTCCTCAGCTCATTTCTTCCTCTCTACTCTTTCTCTATAATGTTTTGCTTCACTTCAGTCCCAGAGTTCTGAAGTTAGCTAACTGTGGATTGAACCTCTGAAACTATAAGCCAAATAAAACTTTTCCTCTTTTAATTATTATTATCAGGTCTTTTGATCTCAGCAGTGAAAAAGTTGACTAAAATGGAAACAGATGCAAGAGAACACAGATGAACAATTTAAAGAAATGAGATAAACAATTCAAGATATGAATGAGAGGTTCACCAAAGAGAAATCATAAAAAGGAAACAATAAGAAATCTTAGGGCTAAAAACTTCAATTGATGAAATAAATATACAGAACTCCCACAACAGTTTAATAACAAACAAAAGAAACAATTTTTTTTTAAAGAGAGAAGGACAGAGGAGAGAGAGAGAGAGAGAGAGACAACCAATTTTTATTGATTTTTTTCACATGGCTTTCGTTGCTCTAACAGTTGTGTACGTGGGTACTGGGGTTTGAACCTATGTACTTGTGCATGCCAGGCAAGTGCCATAACCACCGAGCCACTGCTCCAGGCCCAAGAAACAATTTCTTAACTTAGGGTTAGGTCTTTTGAACTAGCCCAGTGAGTCCAAAAAAAAAAAAAAATGAAGAAAGCATATGGGACTTACAGGACACATTTAAGCAAAGAAATATTCACACTGTGGAATTTTAAAAGGTGAAGAAAAAAGGGAAAGATTGAAAACCTATTTTTTGAAACAATGGTTGAAAATGTCCAAAATCTTCAAAGAGATATGAACATCTAGATCCAAGAAATCGAAAGGAACTAACTCAGTTCAACCAAACCAGACCTTTACCAAGGCATAATATTGTCAAAATAATAAAAGTACAACAAAAAGACTGAATCCTAAAAACAACAAAAGTGTCAAGTCACATATTAGAGAAATTCCATTAGAGGTATGGTCAAAGAGTAATGAAATGAAATATTTGAAGTACTAAAAGAATCAAACCCTGCCAACTAAAAATACTATAACCAGAAAAATTACCTTTAAAAAAAAGAAAAAGGAGTAAGAAATAAAGTCTCTCTAAGGTAAGTCAAGATAGCAGGACTTTATCACCATTAGAGCAGCCCTCAAAGAAATACCTAAGGGTATTCTATTCTAGACATGAAAGAATGATAAACATCATCATGAATACACATGAATATACAAAACTCACCCCACTTTCTTCAATGAACAGATTGTCCAGAACAAAAATCAAGAAATATCTGCCCTGAACCATTCTATAAATAGAGCTAATAGAGATTTCCAGAATATTTCATCTTCTCACCAGCATGTGAAACATTCTCTTGGACATAGGCTACAAATTGAGTCTCAATAAATTTAAAAAGTTGAAATCATACCATGTATCTTTTCAGACCACAAAAGAATAAAACTGCAAATTAACAAGAAGAAGAATGGGAAGTATACAAATGCATGAAAATTGAATAATATGCTCATAAATGACCAATGGATAATTGAAGAAGTTAAAAGTGAAATAAATTCAAGAAACAAATGAAATTTACAACACAATAAAAGCAGTATTGATAAGCAAGTTTATAGTAATACACACATAAAAAGAATGATCTCAAACATAAAATGCACCTCAAATACTTAGAAAATCAAGAAGAAACCAAAACCCTAATTACTAGAAGGAAAGAGACAATGAAGATAAGAGCATAAATAAAATGAAAATTGAAAAACAATTAGAAAGATCAATGAAATAAAGAAATTGAAAGTATTAAACAATTGGCAAACCTTTAGGTAGACTAAACAAGCAAAAAAGAAGATCCACCAAAACCACAAATAGTCCAATGAATAAATGGCCTAGTGAACTAAAAAGAAATTTCTCAATGGAGGAAGTCCAAAAAGCCCATAAACATATGAGAAAATGTTCTACATCACTAGCAATCAGAGAAATGCAAATCAAAACTTCACTGAGATTCCACCTTACTCCTGTCAGAAGAATATGAATAATGCCAGAAGCTGGAGGGGCTGTGGGAAAAGAGGAACACTGTCACATTGCTGGTGGGACTATAAACTGGTACAGCTACTCTGGAAAGCAGTGTGGAGACTCCTCAAAAAACTAGGCCTGGAACCACCTTATGACCCAACTATCCCATCCCTGGGTATTTTCCCAAAAGAGCTAGAATTGGCATATTAGAGAGATACTGTTTCATCAATGTTTTTAGCAGCTCAATTTACTATAGCTAAACTATGGAATCAACCCAGATACCCCTCACTGGATGAGTGAATTAAAAAACTGTGGTACATATATACAATTGAATTCTACTCTGCTATTAGAGAAAATATCATGGCATTTGCAGCCAAATGGATGGAGATGGAAAAAAATTATGCTAAGTGAAATATCCCAAACTCAGACTCAAGGGCCAAAAATTTTCTCTCATTTGTGGAAGCTAGAATACAATTGGAAACAGATTGATAGATGGCTAAGCTAATAATAACCTCAACATGGATGAATTTTTACATGAACAGGAGGAACCTTGCTTTCGACCTGGGGGGATGAAGGGAGGGTGTAGGAAGGATATCAAGGAGGCTTGAGGAGGGGAGTATGGAGGTATCAATCCAGTGGGGAACCTTCAACTTCCATGAGAAGTCCAACTAACATGGGGGTTAAGTAGGGGGAAACATGGAATCTAGGAAAACCCAAGTGGGGAGACCATGGAATGGCATCAGCCTTGGCTTGCTCTGTCATTATACTTTTGTTTTTGATTGTATAACAATGATTCCCTCCTAAATTTAAGACTACCTTGAATGAATAAAAAATGAGAAAAAGAAGATCCTATAAATGAAATCAGAGATAAAGGAGATATAACTTATCACAGAAATACAAGGGATCATAAGAAACTGCTAAGAACAGCTGTAAACTTAAAAACCAGAAAACCTAGAAGAAACGGATAAATTTCTGAATACAACAGCATAGCAAAATCAATTAAAAAATATAAAATCTAAATGGACTGATAAGTAATCCAAAATTTCTCATCTAAAAAGTCTACAACCTGATGACTTTACTGAATTCTACAAAACACTTAAAGAACTACTTCTTATCCTTCTTTTGAGACAAAAATAACCAGACAAAAACAAAAACAAAAAAGACTATAGACTCATATCCCCGATAAGCATAAATTCTCAAAATACTAGCAAACTGAGTTTGACAGCATGTCTTAAAGATCATACACTGTGATCAAGTCAGATTTATCATCCAAAGATGGTTCTACATATGCAAATCAATAAACATGATACAACATGTTAACAGAATGAAGGACAAAAAGTATGACCATTTCAACAGATACAGAATAGTATTTGATGTTTCAACATTTTTTCATGCTGAGTACAGAAGGAACATAACTTAAAAAATTAAAGGCTATGTGTTAAAAACCCAAACCCAATGTCACACTTAATGGGGGAAAGTTGAAAGCATTTCCTCTAAGATTGGGAACAAGGACATCACTTTCATTACTCATAACATACTTAGCAGTCTAAGCAAAAACAAATAGGCAAGAGAAAGCATAGTCAAATTAGGCAGGAAGAAGTTAAATTTCATTCTATACAGATGACATAGTTTCATACATCATAAAAGCTAAATACTTCACCAAAAATCTATTAGAATTTATAAATGAATTTTGTAAAGTTCCAGAGGATACAAAAACAACATACAAAAACTGCAGTAATATCTTTATACACCAATAAACTTTCTATAAAAATAAAAATTCAGAAAGCAGTGACATTCACAATAGCTATAAAAATATTTAGGAATAAATTTAACCAAAAAAGTAAAAGATCTCTACAAGGAAAATTATAACACACTGATGAAAGTTAAGAGGAGACAAGAAGAGGAAAGATATACAACATTCATGGATAAGAAGGACTAATATTGTTACATCAGTAGTACTAACAAAGTGATCTACAGAGTCAATGAAAATTCCATCAAAATGCAAATGATTATCTTCACAGAATTAGGAAAAAATACTAAATTCATATGGAATGACAAAAGACCTAGAATAGCCAAAGCAATCCTGAGCAAGGAAAAACAATCCTAGTGGCATAATACCTTACTTGAAGACATACTATGAAACTTTAGCATGATATTGGCACAAAAACAGACACAGAGGCAAGTGGAACAGAATAGTGAAGCCAGATATTAATCCATGTTCGTATAGAGGAAAGATTTTTGACAGACACCTTGAACATACAGTGGAGAAAAGACTGTCTCTTCAGTAAATGATGCTGGAAAAATTGGATATACATATGTTGAAGGATGAAAGTAGATCCTTCCCTCTCACTGTACACAAAAATCAACTTGAAATGTATCAAAATCTAAAATGGTAAACCAGAAATTAATACAAGAAAACTTAGGGGGAAGAACTTTAAGACATTGGGATAGGCTATTAACTTTTTAGATAAAGACCCAAAGGCACAGGAAAAAGTAATAGACAATTAGAGTTATATCAAACTAAGAAGACGGCAAAGGAAGCAATCAACGACTTAAGAGACAACCTACAGAATAGTATAGTATATTTGGAATCTATTCATCCAATAAGGGATTGCCAAACACCAAAGTACAAATAATTCAAGTAAAACAGGGGACAAGTAAGTAGTAGACATTTCTCAAAAGAAAATATACAAATGGCCAACAAGTATATAAGAAAATGAACAATCTCACTAATCATTAGGGAAATATAAATCAAAGCCACAATGAGTGAACATCTCATCCCAGTTAGAATAACTATCCACAAAATATGACAAATGCTGGCTAGGATGTGGAGAAAGGAGAATGCTTATACTCATTGTAAATGAGCAAAACTATTATGGAAAGCAAATGGAGATTCCTTAACAAAACTAGATGTAGAACTACCATATGTGTAAGCAGTTTTATTAATGGATATATTTCCAAAGGAGCTGAAATCATACCAAATCACATGTATACTGCAGCACTGTTAACAGCTAAAATAGGGAATCAGCTTAGGTATCCTTTAGTGGATAAATTGATAAAGAAAATGTGATATTATATGTAATGTGTACATACACACATCTATACATATGTGCATATATACACACATATATTTATACATATCCTAGAATATTATTCACCCATAGAAAGAATGGAATCCTGTCATTTGCAGCCACATGTTTAGAATTGGGAGTCATTACATTAAGTAAAATAATTCAGGCATGTAAAATAAAAATACCTCATGTTAACACTCATTTGTGGAAAATTCAGAGGACAGCAGGTACAGAAAGAAGTTCAATAAGAAGCAACAAAACAGTGGAGGAATTCTGATTTTTCTATAGCACAGTAGGGTAACCATTGGCTAAAACCATCTATGGTGTTTCAAAATGACTACAAGAGTATCATATTCCCAACACATAAAAATGTCTAAGAGATGCAAGCACTCATTACCCTGATTTAAATATTTTACATTGTACATATGAGATGAATTATATTATGCTCCATAAAGATGTACAGATATTATGCTTCAGTGAAAACATTTTAATTGGAGGTAGGTATGAATGTCCACAGATTGCTAACTAGCTCCATCCCTTGCTACTTACCAGTGTGGTGTCCTAAGTTCAGATTTGCTTTGCACAGGTTGCTCAGTTTCTCCTCCTTCATATCTAGGCACTCCTGGGTCTGCTGATAGGCTTCTTGCACAGCCTTAACTTCTCTGTTAAATTTGCTGATTTCCTCATTACAGATTCTACCTCTTCAGTCAAGATCTTGACCTGTGGGAAAAAGACAGAGAACTTCATTAGAGCAACTACTGGAAGACTGAGCATTACCAGTATGGCTCATTGGACAAATAATTCTAAAAGCATCATATTATTGTGTAATAACACCACCACTAAAGGTAATTGAGCTTTCTTTTGAGGATTCAGGGCACATGCACTAATTGTGTTGCCCCAGCATCCCAAGAGACTGTCAGATATAGAAGTTTCCAGCAGGAAACACATGCAAAAGTGAAGGTTAGCTTTATCAGACCTGTACACTTAAGAAAAGGAATCAAACACAAGAACTGATATTTAATCGTCTGCCAAAATTACAAAGTCAGTTTGAATATTAGCCAATTGTCAGAGGTTCAATAAGACTCTTCATGAATCTCAATCCACAAATAGATTCAGAAATTAAAACCCGCAGGTAAAACAAACAAAATGCCAGAATCCTTCCTAAACTGGAATTAAAGTGATGTCTGCAAGGTCAAACTCCAAATCATTGACAGAACTGGGGATGCAGGCACATCCCAAATCACCTTTTAGCAAATGGCATCATGCTCGTTCTCCTTCCAAAAAGTATACTTAGGGGCCCGATGAAACCATTTGACTCTATTAGATTTCAAATGACATAAGACCAAAGTAAATGAAAGTGCTTCATCTGGTATATTAAATGGGGTTCCCTAAATTAAAATTGGATATTTGAACTGGGAAATCGCAATCTGTTCTGACTCAGTGTATGAAGTTGCAGGCCACCGTTTTAATAGCACACTTCTGTACCAAAGCCTGATCTGAGAGTGAAATCCAGGCATCTACCAACATAGAAAAAGCACCTTGTTCTCTGAAGCATGCTTCTCCTTCTGACTTCGCCAATATTGTTTCCAGGTCATTGATTTCTTTCTTCAACTCAGAACATTCATCTTCACATTTCCGCCCCCTGGCATTCAGTGCAGAATTTATCTCCTCTTCTTCCTCCACCCCTCAGACAGCTCCTTGACTTTGGCCTCCAGCTGGATCTTGGATTTAATCAGTGACTCGCACTGCTCTTCAACATTTGCCAGGGTCTCGCACTTCTGCTATGATGAGGAGAAAATTGTTGCCAACAGCTGGAAGTAATTTATCAGTTAGGCGAAAATGCTGCTTAACACATAGCACGCAGATAATTGCCTGCCCTCTGCCCAGCCTTTCACCTACCTTTCCTTGGCAGCTGAAATAATATTCCCAGGTCCCTGATCCTGTTGTTGAGAAGGGGAGCAGCTGCTTGCATTTGGAGGTGCTTTCCATCTTTCAGGCCCATTCAGTAGATTAGATGACCTCTTCTAAAGCACTTAATAGAATCCTGTGGCCTAAAGGAGCTCACATGCCTCCAACGATCAGTGATGTACAGTTTAAATCACAGCCTCCGGAAGCAACAATGTGGGCACATAGCTTGAAGTTGATACCTGCTCAGAATAGTCTTACAGTAGTGTTCCCTCAGACAATAGACTATAACATTATCATAAGTGCACTGATGCACTTGTTTAATGTATGAATTTCTAATAAATTGATCAGAGCTGTATATATTTTATACAAAAACTGAATTTAGAATTCATAAGGTTACTTGAAAGTCACTAACTAGATATTACTACCATTTCCATTTAAATTTTTGGCCTCAAAGATTTTGCAAGCATTAATTTCACAAGTTCTACACAGGGCATAAAACATTCTTATCCTTTCACATGCACTGCCTCCAAATATCACTGAGTGACTTATTGTTCCTGTGTCATGGGTCAAAGAAAAACAGAAGGGTTATTTTGCTATTGAGTATCTTTCATAACTTTGAACTCATCTAATTTGTCTTCTTCAAAGGCTAAATAAAACCTCTTTGTGACCAAGTTCTCATTGTAATATAACTTCATATACATCTTCATCTTCCATCTCTATATCTCATCCATCCTCAATATGTCAGTTGGATACGTTTATTAGCTATCCCTTTGCTTGCTTAAGTTGTGTCAATGAATTAAATCAAGAGCTGAAAAAAGGTAAAAATCTGGCTGCCTCTGGGTAATGCTGCTAGGGAATGGCTGCCTGTCCAGGAAACAGGGATCAAGGGGCACAGATGGAGAGAGGGGTAAAATAGATGATCTCCAATTTCACTGAAGACACAGAAGAGAGGGGCTAAATTAAAAAGAAATGTCAACTTCTTAGGAAGAGTCAATGCAATCAGAGGCTTCTAATGTTGGGAAAATAACATTTGGTCTTAGTTCATTGGAGGCTGACATGCAGAACGAGTGTTTGCCACATTTCAGTCAAATGTGTATAGGACCTGTTACCATCACCAAATGAAGAGGACAATTCAACAAACCATCATTGATCCCTTCACTAAACATGACAGTGGGGTGTGGGGGCGAGCTGAGCAATGGTGTGGCTGATCTTAGTGGGAGTTGTTCTCTCATATAATTGCAATGTTAGTTGGAATGGATTCACCCAGTTATGCTCGTATTTTGAGTAAGTGGAGGATTTTAAAAGAATCTTTCATTCATTGATCTCTGAGGTTTAGCCATGTCCCTTAAACTAAATTTTAAAGTATTTCATAGTTCTGTTAACATTTTTACTCACAGTTAATGATCTAAACTCACTTCAGCCTTTTTATATTTGCTCTGGAATTTGCTTCCATGTGTTTCTCAAGGGCCCCATAATGATGTTTAGCATGTATTCCAAGCTTTGGCTTCTACACATTGGATCCATTTCATCCTTTCACACCACCCTGGGTAGCACACGCTATTCTCCATTGATAGGAGGAATAAAAGGAACAGGGAGGCCAGGTCTCATGCAAAGCTACCTCTCCACTAAGCCAAAATGTGTTACAAACTGTGATTGTTATGTTATGGATCATAAATTAGGTTTCCAGTGGAACCCAGGAATTTTTTAAAAGAAATATTTATTTAGCATAAAAAACACAACAAAATGCAAATGTTATACTAATGCCATTATTTGTATTTTTAATAAACATCCCAGGTGAGACTGAAGTTCTAGAATCACCATTATGTTAAATACGTATCAAATGTAGATTTGGGTGTGAAGTTTTATGTGAAATATGGACTGTTGGAACATTAGAAAATAGCACATTTCCATAAAAGGATAAATTGGACCTATCTGAAATTATTAAATTTTCTGTTTTTAGCTTTTTTTTCTGTTTTCAGTAAAAGAAAGTATTTAAATAATGGTATTTGAGCATTTTTCAACTTAGCAGCACACTAAGATGATATAAAGTATACAATAAAGGTGAATAAAATTTTATTCCTTCCCTTTGGGAGTTTGGGGATTACAGTATTCCAGGTTGCTAGGAAGGAAGAAATGGGAAGGAGAGTAATGTCACATAGGTATTAGATTTGAGACAGAGGCTCAATGCTAGGAGCAGGAGTTTGGAGTCTAAAATGTACATATTGCAGGTCCTGAAGGTGTCTTGTTGGGAAAGCAATATGATTTCTTTTAAAGACAATGGATCTTAATTCGGACTATATAACAATCACCCATACAGATCCTAGAACCACAGAGGGCCTCCATTATCCAAATATACGGGATCAGGCCCAAGCCTCTTTTTCAATGCTTCATGAGTAAATTTGATACAATGGTAAAATTAAAAACTGATGATTTAAGACGACTCATTTGGAATGGTGATTCAGATGAAGGAAGAAGAAATAGGAAAATAAAAATCAGCAATAACTAGAAGCACACTGAAATTGTCCTGAAGATTTCAGTGAAAACTTTCTCAGAAACAGCTAAAATCCTGGCTGATTTGCAAATGGGTCATGGGCTACGCAGAGATTTAAGTTAGACCCACAGTTCTCTGGCTTCATGAAAGATTATGGTGATATTGCATAGGAGAAACCCTTCTGCTTGTCTGTTTTTCCAAAGACATCCTTCCAATGAAATCACTTAACTAAGAAACCGGGTCTCTCTTGAATATTCTCATTGTCTGTGTCTGATGAAAATCTGTGGTACTTAAAAAGAACACACTTCTCTTTTTACCTCATCAACATTGCCTGCAAAACAAGGGAGTGTAATTAAAACCTAGATGTAAGGAGCAAGCAGTGGGACCACTCGCAGCCTGCAGCTGAAGAAGCAGGTCATTCTTTTCCTGGATGAGGGAGACTTGCTTTGCTCTCAGAGCCTCCCTCAGAGAGGGAGTCTGATTTCTCCAAGACTTTCTGCAGTTGTGTGGACACTTCCTTCGGTCCAACTACCTCCACCCTGACTCCCTCAGACTCAACAAGAGGCCTGATCTTGAAGAACAGCCTCATCTAACTCAGTTCTTCACAGCCATGAAAGCTCTTTTGTTCCACTGGATCAAAAGAACTTCATTCCTAGAGATTAAGAGTGAAGAAAAGAAACCTAGGCCAGAAGAGAATTATTTACATAATAAAGGTCCTTAATGAGCTCACCTTTTTAGGAGTCACCATACTTTCATTAGATTTCAAAGGACTTTTGTATCTGGGTTTCCATTTGATTCCAATACAATAACTATGAGATTTCTGGGGCTAGCAATAGTGTGGGCAAGATATCTTGAAACTACTCTATAAATAGACTTTGAGAGTTAAGCCTGAAAGAGAGTAAGAGGCAACTTAAAACTGTAACAGAAAATGAATGCGTGCATACTTGGGCTGTGTTCTTGGACGGAGAAAGCCAGTCTTGTTGTTGTAGTTCCATTTTCATATCCACATGGATAGGGAAGCAAGGTGGAACTCTAAAGATTTTCACCTTTAAAGAAAGAGCACTAAAAAAAAAAAAAAAAAAAAAAAAAAAA
Source organism: Aplodontia rufa (assembly GCA_004027875.1). Taxonomy (NCBI): domain Eukaryota; kingdom Metazoa; phylum Chordata; class Mammalia; order Rodentia; family Aplodontiidae; genus Aplodontia; species Aplodontia rufa. Next base: position 26,336 of record PVKS010006155.1, read on the forward strand.
AAAAAAAAAAAAAAAAAAAAAAAAAAAAAAAAAAAAAAAAAAAAAAAAAAATCCACCTACCAGCAGAGAAAAATGTCAAAGAGAAAGAAGTACATCTGATTTGATATGTGTATAGAAAAAAAATTCTACTGCAGGCATGTTACTGCAGGCATGTTTTTTGTTTTATTTTTATAGTTCAGTATGACAAGAATTTTTGAGGTTTAAACTACCCAATTGATACAGAACTATTCAATAAATGAGCATAACTTTTCTATAAACTGGTAATAAATATCCTTTGGATATTTGGTGGAAAAGCATAAATATACACTGAAGAACAACATACCCCAACCCAAGAACCAGAGATTCTCTTGCGTATATTTTCCTTGGATATGATCTTATTATCCAAAATGATAAAACACATAGAAAAAATCATCAGTGTCAGTGAGCACATAATAATTTAAAAGTCTAATATATCCTATAAAGTAATTGTCAAAAATTATTATAAAATAATGAGGTTGGAGTGGTGACTCAGAGGTTACAGTGCTTGCCTGGCATGTGCAAGGGTGCAAGTTCAAATCCCAACACCACATACACAAGGAAGTGTTGGAGCAACAAAAGCCACATGAAAAACTAAATAAAATTGATTCTCTCTCTCTCTGTCCCTCTAAATTATTATAAAGGAAAGAACTGAAAAGGAAAAACTAACAAACCACCACAATAAATGGACAGACACACAAGTGGCCCCCAACTCATGATAGTTTGACTTAGACGTGTTAACTTGAGAATAGTGTGAAACTAATAAATATTTAGTGGAAACTGCACGTGTAATTTTGAATTTTGATCTTTTCTAAGCTAGTAAAATACAGTATAATATTTTGTGATATGGAATAGTGGTAACAAGTCACAACTCTCAGTAAGAATGCAGTCACAAGGATAAGCAACTGATACCCTATAGTGTACTGCATGGTTGACTATGCTATGATGTCCACTAGGTTAGACGTAGTAAATGTACTTGACAGTTATTTTCAACTTACCATGGGTTTAATCAGGATTTACTCCATTGTAAGTCCAAGAGCAACTGTATTTAAAAGAACAAATAAAATGTCTAAAACTGAAAAATACAAAAATTGAAATCAAATCAAATGGAATAGTTCTTTGCTTAATGGCTTAAATAAAAGGATAAACTCTAATCTGATTATGATGGCCTCAGGCTCCAGGATGGCCCTTACAGCTTCAGGTTCCAGACCTACCTCAGTGTCAGGTCAGATACACAGCCTCAAAGTGTAGGCCTGTATCCATGGGTCCAGAATGCAGGCCCACCTTGGTGAAACCAGACATCAACCAGACATACCACTACCACAAACCCAATTTCCAGGACCACTTCCACGGACTCAGGCACCAAAGCCTACCCACGCAAACACAACTCCCAGGCTTGCCTGCAAGGACCCAGGCATTGGACATGATTGTGTATTGAAACTGGAACCAATCAGTACACCCTAGGACTTCAGTAGCAATAATTCCTTGGGACTACCAGCTAGCTGGCTTGCCTAGAATCTCCGTCTAGGATCACTGGTAAAGGGCTTTCCCTCCTGAAGCCAGCATATAAGACTAGAAGAGGTAACTACTTGTTTAAATGCATAAATACTAACAAAATGCCCAAGGACCATGAATAACCAGAGAAACATGACAACAACAACAAAAAATGAGTAAAGCATAATTCACTGACTACATGGAAATTGAGGTAAACTAGCAAAATCAGACAAAGAGATAGATTATGAAGTCTTGAAACAAAAGTTAACAATAAATAGACACCTGTGCCACGTGTGTGTGTGTGTGTGTGTGTGTGTGTGTGTTTGTGTGTGTGTGTGGGAGGCCTAGAATTTCTAGGAAAACTATCTTGGGATAGTCTATTCCAGTCAAAGCTAATCCACAAATACAGATAGGGGAACTATTTCCTCAAACGCACAGACGTGAATAGACATTAATGCAAGGTTACAAGGAACATGAAGAATCAAGGACAATAAAAAGAACAAAACAAATATCCAATAATTCACCCTAAAGAAGCAGAGAGACAAGAAGTACCAATTGAATAATAATTTGAAATAACCATCTAAAGAAACTAGAACAACTAAAGAAAATCAAGGGAACAATACATGAATAAAATGAAAAGTTCAGCAAAGAGATAGAAACCATAAAATAAAATCAACACAAATTCTGCAGCTGAAAAGCTCGACTGAAGTGAAAAATTCCACAGAAACCTTTCAACAACACAATCAAACAGAAGAAAGAATCATTGACTTGAAGACTGAAGATCAACTGTCTAGTGAGAGGAACACAAGAATGAATGAAAACAGTAAAGAATACATATAGAGTTTATGAAGGACATTATCACGTATTCCACATTATAGAAAAGAGGAGTAGGGAAAGAGAAAGGGACAGAAACTTAAATAAGAGAAAACATTAGAAATATGGAGAGGGAAATGATCGTCCAGATGCATTAATCTCAAAGAAACCCAAATATGTAAATATAAGGAGATCATCATTAAGACACATTGTCATGAAATTCTCAATGGTCAAGGACAGAGAATTTTGAATGCAGCAACACAAAAGCAACTCATTCACATTCAAGGAAGCTACATTAAAATATCAGGGGATTTTTTTTTAATCAAAATCCTGGCAGGTCAGGAAAGAGTGGTATGATACATTTAAAGTACTAAGAGAAAAATAACAAACAAACTGCCAACCAGAAATACCATTCCTAGCAAGGATGTCCTTTAAAAATGGAGAGATAAAGAATTTCCTAGGTAAGTCAAACACTGTAACAATTGATCACTACTACCAACAAGAAATGTTAAATGGAATTCTTTAAGTTAAAACAAAAAGACACTAACCAATGAAACTATGTGAAAATATAAACTCACTCTAAAAGTAAGAATATAGTCAAATTCAAAATACTATAATACTGACATGGTGGTAAGTAACTAAATTTTAATTCTGCTGTGAAGTTAAAAGGCAAAAGTTTTAACAATAACCATAGCCTGGAGGTCGGGGGTTGGAGTGGTGGCTTGGCAGTTATAGAGCTTGCCTGGCATGTGTGAGTATGCAGGTTTGAACCCCACCACCATGTACACAACAAAGTGTTGGAGCAATGAAAGCCACATGAAAAACTAAATAAAAATTCTCTCTCTCAAAAAATAACCATAGCAACAATAAATAATGTATGCAAATATTAAAGGATATAAATTGTGATATAAATAAAATATGGAGAAGTTAAAGTGATGCATTTGTAAGCAGTAAAAGTTGCTATTAGTTTAAAATAAAATGTCATAATCGTAAATATAAAGAGAAAACCTGTAGCAGATATATAAAAGGAGAAAGAAAACAATGCATATCACTATGAAAAAATATGTATTTGTCAGAAAGGAAAACTGTAGGAGAGGTAAAAAGGAATGAAGGAGTAATAAGTCCAAAAACAACACACCAATCTATAGCAGTAAGTCCTCACCTACCAATAATTAAACATAAATGGATTAAATTCTCCAATATATAGAGTGACTGAATTATTTTAAAAAAATGAACAAACTATATGCTATTTACAAGAAACTCACTTCACTTCTAAGGACACAGGAAAAGTGAAAGGTTGGAAAAAGATACTCTAAGCAAATGACAACTATAAAATATCAAGGGTAGCTAATTGTACATCAGACAAAATAAACTAAGTCAAAACCTGTAACAAAGGGAAAAAGAAAAATATATCAAAATAATGGTAAAGTCATCAAGAGGATATAATAATTGGAAATATGTATGAATCCAACATCAGAACATGTAAATATATAAAGCAAATTTTAGCAGAACTGAAAGGAGAAAAAACCCCAGGAACACAAGCATAGTAGGAGACTTTATAACCTACTTTCAACAATGGCTAGATCATGCAGCTATATATGAAACCAGTGAACAATGAGCTTGAACCAATGGAACTAACAGACCTATATACAACATTCCCTCCAACAGCAGCAGAATATATCTTCTTTTTAAGTACCAAGAAATAATCCACAGAACAGACCATCTATTAGGTCACAAACCAAATTTTAACAAATTTAAGAAGACTAAAATTATCTCAAATATCTTTTATAATCACAGTGCTGTAAAAGTAGAGATTAATAGTGGGGTAAAAATAGGAAATTTCACAAATGGGGAAATTAAGCAGCAAGCTATTATAGAACCAGTGGATCAAAGAAGAAACCAAAAGGGAAATAAAATTGTTGAAATATAAACATTAAAACTTAAGAGATACATCAAAAACACTTCTAGAAGATAATAGTGATAATTGCTACATAAAGAAAAAAACAAACAGAAGTAGAGAAAGAATAAACTAGGGATAAAGTTAGCAGAAAGAAGGAAATGAGAAAAAAATGAAATAGACTAAAAAACACAATGAAGCTACTAGTTATTCTGAATATAAATAAAATCAACAAATATTTAGCTAGATGAAGAAACAGAGAAGACTCAAAATTATAAATGAAAGAAAAAAAATCACAATTTTCCAGAAAAACAAAGGAAGGTAAGAGGCTACTATAAAATAATTCTGTGCCAAAAAAACAGATATCCTAGAATGGAAAAATTCCTAAAAACATAGTCTATCAAGATTGAATTTAAAAGAAATAGAAAATCTAAACACACCAATAATGAATATTCTATCAGTAATCAAAATGTATACTAACAAAGGAAAGCATAGGACCTCATGCCTTTAATGTTGAACTCTACCACAAAGATTTAAAGAACTAAATCCAATCCTTCTCAAGCTCTAAAAAAATATTGACATCACTTCCAAACTCATTTCAGGCAACCAACGTTGCTCTGATACCAATACTAAGCATAGATACTAAAGAAAAGAACATTGTAGGCCGATAACCCTAATGAATATAGATGCAAAACTCCTCACTAAAATACTAGAAAAATAATTTCAACAGCACAAAGGATCATGCACCATGATCAAATGGTAGTTATCTCCAGAATGCTAGAAAGGTTCACTATATGAAAATCACTAATATGATACACTGTGTCTTATCCTATTTTCTGTTGCCATAACTGAATACCACAGACTGGGCATTTGTGAAGAATAAAGGTTTATTTAGTTCATGATTGGGGAGGTAAAGAAGTCAGAGAGCATGCTGCTAGGCTCTGCTGAGGGTTTTCCTGCGGCATCCGAACATGGCAGCGGATGTCACAGAGACTGAGCAAGCATGCTATTTCACGTCTTTCTTCACTAAAGCCATGAGGGAGGCCCACTTTCATGACTTCATCTAATCCTAATCATTTCCCAAAGGCCACCTCTTAAGCCCATTGACATATGACTTTGGGGATAGTTACCAACGCATGAAATCTGAGGGACACAATAGACATACTAAAAGAACCGGATAAAAAACAACAATCTTTTATGACAAAAATTCTGAAATTAGGTAGAGAAAAAATGTTCCTCAACATAATAAAGGCCATGTGACAAACTCACAGATAATATATTCAATAACAATACTAAAAGCTTTTCTTCTACAATTAGAAATAAAGCAAGGAAATCCACACTTACCATATGTAGTCAACACAGTACTTCAAGTCCTACACAGAAAGGTAGGGAAGAAATGAAAATTATTATTAAATAATTCACTAAAATTTCAGGACAAAAAAAAAATCAATATACAAAAATAAGTAGCATTTCCACATACTAACAATCTATCTAAAAAAGAAATCAAGAAAACAATCCTATTTATAATAGCATTAGAAAAGTACTTAGGAAAAAATTTAGCCAAGGAGGTAAAAAATCTTCACAGTAAAAATTATGAAACATTAATGTAAGAAATAAATACAAGTAAATAAATAAATACAAATAAATAAATGTTAAAAATATTCTGTGTTTATGGATTGGAAGAATATTGTTAAATGTCCATACTGCCCAAAATGATGTATAGTTTCAATATAATCCTTATCATAAATTAAATTTTTTCAGAAATAGAAAAAAATGACTTTAAAATTCATACCAGACAACATGTCCTGATTAGATAAACAACTCTTGAGCAAAATGTAGAAAGCTGGAGGGATCATATTACCTGAAGTTAAAATGTACTACGAAGCTATAGTAATCAAAACATCCTGGGGCTAGATGGAGCAGTGGCTCAGCAGTTGGAGAGCTTGCCTGGCATGTGCAAGGACCTGGGCTCAAACGCCAGCACTGCATACACAACTAAGTGCTACAGAAGCAAAGCTGAGGTGAAAGAAATGAAATTTATTCTTTCTCTAAAAACAACAACAACAACAAAAAAAAAACCCACCCATCATTAAAACAGACAAAAGCAACAGAATAGCAAACTCAGAAACAGAATAGCGAGCTCAGAAATAATTCTAAACATTCATGATCAATTGATCTTCACCAAAAATGACAAGACACAAAATGTGGAAAGGAAAATATCTTCAATAAATGGTAATTATTGGATATCCACATGTAGAGATATAAATAGATCCTTATCTCATGCCATGGGTAAATATTAACTAAAAATGATTTAAAATCTCCAGAATGTCAAACAGCTAGAAGAAAATAGACAAAAATTCTTGACATTAGTCTGGCAATGATTCTTTTTCCACATGACCCCAAAACACAAGCAACACAAACAAATGGACAAATAAGACTGCATCAAACTAAAAAGCGTATGAACAGATTTTGGGTTGTAGCTCAGTGGCACAGTGCTTGCTTAGCACATGAGGGACACTGGGTTTGATCCTTGGCACCACATAAAAATAAACTGCTTATCTAAAACTAAAATTTTTTTAAATTGAAAGATTATGAACAGCAAAGGAAATAATTAAGAGATATCATAGAATAGGAGAAGGTATCTAAAATATCTGATAAGGGATTAATATTCAAAATACACAAAGAGCTCAAGCAACTTAATAGTATGAAGATAAATAACCTCATTAAAAATAAGCAAAAAAAAAAAACCATCTTCCAGAGATGGCATACAAACGGCTAACAGGTGTATAAAAATATTCAACATAATTAATCAGGGAAATACAAATCAAAATCACAGTGAAATATCAATTCACACCTATTAGGATAGCTGTTACCCAAAGGTAAGTGTTGATAAATGTGTGTGGAAAAGGTTACCTTCACACACCATTGGTAGGAGGTAAACGAATACCACCATTACGAAAACATTATGGAGTTTCTCAAAAAATTAATAGAACTATTGCATGATGTAGCTTGCCCAGGGCTGGGTATGTAGCCTAAGGAAAGGAAACGATGGTGTCAATCACACATCTGCACTCCCATATCCACTAATGCTTATTCCCAATAACCAAGGTGTGGAATCAACCTAAGTACACACCAATAGATGAATGAATTAAGAAACTATAATATGTATGCATGCAATGGAATATTGTTCTGACTTGAAAAAGGAAACGTGTCCATTTGCAACTGCACAGGTGAACCTGGAAGACATTACACTAATTGAAATAATCCAGGGACAGAAAGATAAAACAGTGAATGATTTCAGTTAAGTGTAAGATATCAAAAAGTCAAACTCAGAAGCAGAGAGTAAATTGGTAGTTGCCATGTTCTGCAGAGTGTGGAAAATAAGATGTTGGTAAAAGAGAATTCAGTTAGGCTGAATAAATTCTGGAGCTCCAATACAGTGTGGTGACAATACTTGCTAATCCCATATCATATACCGGAAAATTGCTAAAACAATAGATCTTAAATCTACTCACCATAAACACATACAAAATATAACCATAAGGTGACAGATACGTTCATTAGCCTGATTGTAGTAATCATTGCACAGTGTATACATTGTGGAAACACCACATTATCTAACAAATACATACAATTTTTATTTGTCAGTAAACCCTCAACAAATCTGGAAAAAAAGAAAAAAATACACCCAAGGCAAGTGGAAGAAAGGAAAGAATAAAGATGAGATCAGACACACACACACGTTTATATCTCTTATAGGGGTGTAATGTGGAAGAATCAAGAGACAGGAGAATGGGCATTGTGGGGGAAAGTATGATTGATTTAGGACCAAATACATATCATCTTGTCACTTCATACACATTTAAGATTCTTTGACAACTCCTTAATAAAAAATTTAAAAAAAGGAAAAAATAGTGAAAAGTGAATTGTAAGAAAAATGCAAAATGTCAATATTTATGAGATACAGTTTCAAGATACTGCAGAAGGTATTTGAATTAGCTATACTGCATGCCTTTACAAAAATGTGAATGTTTAATCCTATTGTCAATTATATCTAAAAATAACAAGGTGTTATAAGAAGGGAGGAGAAGGGGAAACGTTGGAACTGAATTAAAGGTAAACTCCAAGCATTTATAAATGTCACTATATAATACTACAGTCATGTATATAAAAATGTTCTTCATAGGTATAAGCATTATGTCACTTGGATATTTTAGGAAAAATATAGGACCAAGAAAGAGGCAAGGGATCTGAGGATCAGGAGAAGGAAGGAAGGGGAGTGTGGGCAGGGGGGTGGTGGTGCATATTGACCAAATTGTATTACTGTATCGTGTGCATCTATGAATATGTGACAACAAATCCCATCATTATGTACAACTATAATATACCAATAAAAATAAGAAAAAAAAAGGAGGGCTGAAGTGGTGGCTCAGCGGTTATGGTGCTTGCCTGGCATGTGCAAAAATCCAGGTTCGAACCCCAGTACCAACGTACACAACAAAGTGTCAGAGCAACGAAAGCAACATGAAAAACTAAATAAAATTAATACTCACTCTGTCCCTCTCCTTAAGAAAAAATTAGTAAACCAGAAAACAATAAAAGTTAGAAAAAAAGAGGCTTATTAAATAAACCAGCTAGATGAATGAACCCATAGCATGGATGGCTAAGATCAAGAGAGAAGATACAAGCATACAACACAAGGAATCAGTCTCCAGGAATATAATTAGGATTATGTTCCAGGACCATAATTATAAATACAGTCAAGATTTAAAAATCATAACTAGCCAGGCATGGTGGCATACACCTGCGATCCTAGCTTCTTGGGCAGTTGAGGCAGGAAGATTACACGTTCAAGGCTAGTCTGGGCAATTTAGCAAGACCTTGCCTCAAAATAAACAAAAAGGGACATGGACATAGCTCAGTGATAAAGTGATTGTCTACATGCAAAAGGCTCTGGATTCAATCTTCAGCACTACAAATTAATGAATTAAAATCATTATCTTTAAAATCAAAAAATGAAAAAATTAAAATTTCTTAAAAAAAACCTAAACTGATTTAAGGAGGGAAAAAGTGGGCTGGAGCAGTGGTTCAGCACACTTGCCTGGTACACACAAGGACGCAGGTTCAAACCCCAGCACCATGTACACAACGAAGTATCAGAGCAATGAAAGCCACATGAAAAAAATAAAATTGATTCTTTCTCACTGTCCTCTCTCTCAAAAAAAAAAAAAAAGGAAAAAGTCCCAATAGACTTATAATCATTAAATTGACTCAAAATAATAAAATCTATCACAAAGGGAATACAAGATCCAATTGGTTTTATAAGCAAATTCTACAAAGATTCAAGGACCAGATAATTACAATAAACTGTCTCATGTTATGAAAAGAAAAAATTTTTGTTCTTGTTTTTTGATACTCGGGACTGAACCCGCGGTTACTCTACCACTGAAGGACTTGCTTTTCATTTTGAGACAGTGTGACCTAAATCAGCCACTTCAACCTTCCTGCCTCAGTCTCCCAGGTCACCGGGACTACAGGTGTGTGCCATTACACCCGGTTCCTTGACTCTTTTATGATAATCTTAATGAGATGAGACAGCAGAGGAAAAGAAAATTACAGGTTAATCTTATCCGTGAATTTGATGCAAAATTTTCATAATATTATAATCAAGTCCATTAATGTGAAGCAAAGTGGGTTCAACATTTTAAAAATATATTTTCATATAATGCCACACATTTACAGATTAATTTGGAAAAATCATGTGACTGTTTCAATGGAGACAGATAAAGGATTTCATCATTTTCCTTATAAAATTCTGTACAAAAAAGAAAATGAAATGAATGTCCTCCATATAACAGATCACATTTACCAAAAACATCTCGGGCAATTATCATTCTTTATGACAGAGGGTAGTATTTCCCAGAATCAGGAATATGACTTTTTAAATCCTGAAGCACCATAAGTTGTGCAGAATATAAGGCCACGAGACTTCCCTACACTCTTGATGGAGAGAAATTGGAAAGAATTTTGACAATGCTAAAGCTGAAATTATGTGTAACCTAAAACCTACTAATTCATGCCCTCAAGAATTGTCACTCCAGCTGCTATCCATAAACTGTTATCATAGAATGGGCCATTTTGAGTAATGCCACTATTAAGAAGCTCTAACAAACATGCCAGGGAAATCAATTACAAAGATGTCAGTGGAGAACTATTTGGAACCGCAAAAAAAAAAATCAGAAATAAATTTACTTTAGTTGGAAAATGGACAAATTGTGTTATAGGCACACAATGGAATACTATGCAGCAATTAAAATCAATAATATAACCATACATTTAGCAACACTTAATTTACAAGACTAGTACTGAGTATAAAAGATAAACTTCAGGATCACACATACAGAATACTGTTACATGAAGACAAAACCATGCAAAATTGTGCCACTTTTAAGGATATCTACATATCTACTAAAGGTAGACAACATACTTTATAAAACTTATACATAACCTGGAGTGATAAATTCAAGGCCTGGGGAGGGAGGGAGGGATAAGACTTGGATAAAGGAAAAACACATGATTTTGAATGAATAGGTCATATTTGCCACATTTTAGAGATAAGGAAGGGAACCATGGAGAAATTCAGTTTTTCCCAAGTTTACACCACAGGTCCTAGAAGCCATGTTTACTGATCCCCTAACTCCCATATCACGCTGACCTCTAGGTGAGAGTCACAGAAGACCCTTAGATGTCTCACTAATATGCTTGACATCACCATGCAATGATTTTTACCTTCTTCAAGCAGACCTGGGGAATTAAATTGTCAATTGAGAAAGTTTTACTAAGAACCTCTCCAGAATATAACTATGTTAAGGAAATGGTGAATATAACCACTGCAGAATCCTTTGCTCAGTCTCTTTGGGGATTTTGTTAGCTGACTTTCCATAATTCTATTAAAGAATAGATAAAACCTACACGGAAATGTCCAAGCATAGTGATAAATGCCTCCGCTGAACCTGCTGAAACCAAGAAACTTATGACTACTTGTCACCTAGGGCCAACAGCTCCTGACCCAGGGGAGGCAACAAAGTGGCTATAGCCCCTCCCCACTTTGAAGTCGACTTCCCTGCAGAGCTGGCTGTGGGATAGGCCTGCTGGCCTTTGCAGGTCTGATTCTGTTGTAAATTATGAGTTATAGTACCATTCAGAGATCCACACTTCTAGTCTATAAACAATCCCTCCCATGGGAAAGAAGAAGAGGGAAGAGATAAAGTAATATCTAAATTACGCTCATACTCGGTTAGATAAGGCACAACACCCATCATGCCGTCCTTTGGGTGTGCTGTGATTTAGAAAATTTTAAGACTCAGCCTAATCAGAAGAGGCAGATCTTTACCACAAGACGACAGTCACATTGAGGTACTAATTATTCCAGCAGTGGGGGTACAGAGTAAAGATAGAGTACCTTTTAGAAACTTCTGGAATTTAATTCATACCAGTTTGTCCCATGCTCAGGCTTAGAAGACTAGATGGTCTCTCATAACTAATTTCTTCCCATTGGCCCAGAGAGCCTGCTTTAGGAAAACACCTACAAGAAATGTCAGATATTAGTTTCACTTATCAGAGGTGTTCAGCAAATGTTTGTTGAATGACTATGAACATCTGAAATATTCTTTGTGACAACCATCAGTCCTATGTCTTCTTAGGTTTATTACATGCAAAATCTGTACCCTAGAAAGTTTAGGTTTCTAAGATTTGCAAAGGATATTTTCTTTAATCTGTGGTTATATTATTTGCTGAATAATTGATACTGTTCTTCCCTTTATTAATGTTTAGAGGACCTGGTTTAAGTTTTCAGGTGAGCCCAGGCATGCAATATTTTCAAGTGCCTGGAAGGGTCCATAAACTTTCTTTGCAATCTCTACAGAATATTCTTATTTTTAAATAACTTAAATGTAAAACCACTTTTAGCTAGTGGGCTATTATGGTTCAGATGTGAGGTGTCCCCCAAAAGTTATGTGATACAATGCAGGAGGACTTGGAAGCAAAGTGATTGGGTTTTGAAAGCCTTAATCCAATTAGCAAATTAATTCCCCACTGGTATTAACTGAGTGGCAGATGAAGGCACATAGGGTGTGGCTGGAGGTGGTGGGTTGCTGAGGGTGTGGCTTTACAGTATGTATTTTTATCTGGTGAGAGGGACTCTCCTCTTGCTTCCTGGAGCCATGCTGTGATCCATTTTCCTCTACACCATACTCTTCCACCATGATGTTCAGCCTCACTTCAAGCCCCAGAGAATGGAACAGTCTTCTGTGGACTGACACCTCTGAAACCATGAGCCCCTAAATAAACTTTTCCTCCTGAAATTGTTCTTATCAGGTCCTTGGGTCACAGCAATGAAAAAGCTAAAACATGGGTCTTGTTTTTAAAATAGGCCATCATTTGTGACTTGGGCCACAGGTAGCTGACCACTTTTCTGGAATAAAGCTCATCTGTCCCTGACTCAATATGGATATTTTTTCAGGAATAATTAACAAGGTAAAGTGAGCGAGGTTCCAGAGGCACACATTTTGTGTACTCACTGAGGGTGCCTCGCCTCCTTAAAATACACGCAACCCTAAGAATTAGTGTCCCTTTGAACATGTGCCTTCAGAGCCTTAATTGCTCCATGGGAATTTTGACCCACATGAGTGGTCCTTACTTACAGAATCTTATCTGTGAATTCAGGGGCTTATGACCTGTTTATAGAGTTTCAGGTAAAACATATTTAGAGACGCCTCCATAAAGGATGGGTACCGTGAACATCATCAGACTGGGAGCAGGTGAACTCCTGTGACCTATCATGTAGAACATACCAAGATGAAGCAATTAGGACAAAATCTGGGTAATAATCTTAGGCACTGACCCAGTGCGACCCTGTTCTTGACATGTAATGGACCTTTTCATGGTTCTATAGCAGCTGTGCTGTAATGATGTCTTGGAAGGGATTAAGATGTGCAAATATAGTTGGATACACCAGGAAGGAAGGCATCGATAGTAGAAACAACAAACTGATTTCCAGCTACTCAAAACCTAAGAGTCAAGTAACATTTCAAACATTTCCTACAGAGCTGTTTTTCTGTGAGTTCTTCACTGAATTCTCCTACCCTCCTCCAAATAATTTGATCCATATATGGATGTCATTAGGAGCAACCTGATGTTGACTTCTAGGGGAAAAAAAATCAATCAATGGTTCCCCAAACTACATGGGTCTTTAGATGAAGTGGAATTTAGAAAATCACAGTTAAGTCAGTTGGTTTGGGTTATTCATATATTGGATAGCTGGGTTGATGTTAAAGTTACTGAATTATTCAGAGAGTCTTCAAAAATTTATTCCCTAAAAGTGCAATAGATGAATCAGTTCACACAGACAAGCAGTTAACTCCAGGAAGCTGGTTCATCTTTTTCTTGCTCTGATTTGTAAACAGATTTTTCTAGTGCTATTAAAGTTGATTCAGTATTTAACATCTCAGCACAAATTTGCTTATGATTAATTATAAAAATGTAAATGTAGTCAAGACTGATGTCTATGAAGTATCAAATTTACCATCTCAAACAGCACTGACACCTTTACTTTGAACTGATCTCTATCTGTATCAATTCCGAACACAAAAGCTAAAGAATACCTTGTATTGTAATAGATTGTTCATGGATATTTTATGATCTACACTCTTTCCTCCTATTCATCTCCAAATGCATAATCTGGTTATCTTAGTGACTCTAAGATGGTACTGAATGTGTTCTATTTCCAAGGAGCCAAAAATTCTTCAGTTGCTTTTCTTCTCATAAATTTGCTCTTTGGAAAGGTCACTGGGTTCAGAATATACTACTTCATTTAAAATGGGGTGAAAAGATTATATGATTCAAGTGAAGATGAATCTGGACAAGTGGAGTGAAAGTAGATATCTCTGTACTCTCAATATTTCAATTTTCACAAAACTTTTGGTAACAAAAATAAAGAAAAAATTTGGTATAATAGTTTGTACTTTTTTTCCCCATTCTTTTAACTATACGGTACTATGAGCACCATTAGGTTTACTGTAGTTGTACATAATAGGTTCATTTTGACATAATCATACATGCGCTGGAATTTAATTTACTCCATTTCTTGGTTCCCCACTTTTCCTTCCCCTCCTCAATCCCCCTTTCTCCTTCCTCTTCTCTACTGATCTACCTTCTATACATTTATTTTCAATTGGTGCTTTATATATAAACGTAAAGGTGGAGTTTACTATGGTATATTTATACATATACATAGCATAATTTTGCCAAATTCACTCTGCATCTCTTCCTCTTTCCTGTCCCTCCTCCCTCTCCTTCAATCTCCTACTTCACTGACCTTCCCTCTGTCCTTTTTATATCCAACAACAACCACCCCACTTTTTCTATTACTGTGCTATAACTTCTGCACATGCAAGAAAATATCTGACACTTTTCACAGTGGTTTAGAGATGCATTTCATTTGTCTGCTCAATTAAGGAGACAGGTTTTGGAAGGAGAAAGAAATGGAGGCAAGAATAAATATCTCTGTCAGGTAGATACAGAAATTGAATAACAGATATTAAATATCTTTTCCAATATTCTTTCACTCTGTTGGTGAGATGGGGGAGAAAGAGATAATTCTGAGACAAGTATGCTTTCTATCTACTACACTTTTAGAATTAGGGAAATGTAAGGCAAAGTTTCTTCTACCACACAACTTGTAGGTTTTCTTCCATTCACAGGCTTGCTAGGAAAGCATCATCCTGCTTGAATACCAGCTACTGTTAAGTATGTACAACATTTCAGAGATTCAATTCAGTTCCTTGTTTTCTTCTGTACATATTTCTTCTCATTGCAGGTCTATTATCTGTTAATAGAGATTTAAGGATATTACAACTACATAGATGTTGGATTTAAAGAGAACTAATAATGGAACTCCACCGTTGTATATCTCATCACCACCAAAACACATCGATTTGTAGTCTGGAGGACATGAAACCAAACAATGAGTGTTTAAACAGTTGAAAAGATAGAAAGCAGAATAGAACAGCCTCAGGCTTCTTGAATCCTAGAATATGTATCCTTTTGTTTAAAATCACCATCTAGCAATCCATTTGGAAAACCTTCATAGCACATCTTAATCCCTTCCAAGACATCATTACAGCACAGCTGCTATAGAACCATGAAAAGGTCCATTACATGTCAAGAACAGGGTCGCACTGGGTCAGTGCCTAAGATTATTACCCAGATTTTGTCCTAATTGCTTCAACTTGGTATGTTCTACCTGATAGGTCACAGGAGTTCACCTGCTCCCAGTCTGATGATGTTCACGGTACCCATCCTTTATGGAGGCGTCTCTAAATATGTTTTACCTGAAACTCTATAAACAGGTCATAAGCCCCTGAATTCACAGATAAGATTCTGTAAGTAAGTACTCCTAGAAGATGAAGAAAAGTTAACAGTTTTTGCAAAAATGTAAATGGCTGATTTCTTCTCCATTTCCCAACCAAATCCCAGCAAGAAGACCACAAAAGTGTACCACAAAAGTGTATCTCCAAGGAAGAGAGGGAGGGTACTACAAAATGAGGAATGGAGAAAAAGGGGAAGATACTCACAATCTCAAAATTCTGTTTACAGTTTCACCAAGAAACGACTTGGCCACATCCTGTCCTTCATTATCCCCTTATTTTGACTAAATTTTATTCTACAGTCTACAGTCTCCCCTTTGTTCACCAAAGAAAGCCAGGTCAACTGCAATCTCTGAAACCTTTGGGAGATCTTTCACCAAGTCTTTAGGGAGAAGCTAAGGAGCACTCCTAACACAAAAGTTTGCTCTGACTCTACCTGTGACTAGGATCACAGAAATAAACTTGAGCTGTTTACCTGCACCCCAATCCCTGTCACAGAAACAGATGATCTGCAACAAGGGGTGAAAGCTAGAGTCTTCAGATGCCTTAAGATCAAACACATCTGTCCCCTTTAAATACGTATGAATTGTTTTGATTAGATCATGAAGCTTTTCTTAAAAACCTGCTGAAATCAGAGCTGACTTGATGGAAGGTAACACTAATAGGTAACAGAATTGCTCTAAAATAGAGGCAGCTAATTAGATTCCTTACTAGATGGAAGCAGTGTCCCTAGATGCATTCAGAAACCCAGCTGATACGAAACAATGAGGCAAAAACATAAAGCAGTAAATGAACATGAAGTTTTTTTCATTGCAAAAGCTCCAACTGCAGCATCATTGTTTAGCATCACACTTTCCCAAAATAGGCCACAGGCTGTCAAAACTAGGGTCTTAATTACAGTAGGTTAATAAAAACGCAAACCATTACAGAACCTCAGAAACCAGAATCAGCAACATCTGGCCACATATTCCAAGGTTGGTTAGTGCTCTGAGGACGTAGTGCTTGACAGATATGCTCCTTTGAGGCTGGCAGCCTCCAACCAAAGCTCCAGAGAGTCCAGAATCCCAAAGAGGCTAGGAATCTTCAAATCCATAATTTAAGGTATGCAGTCTGCATTAAAAGCAGATTTTTGTTTTGCAAATAAAAAATAAAACATTTGTAGAATTCACCACCAAGGCGCATCCCATTATCCCTCTACTGCTATTACTTGTCAGAAGTACAAAAGAAATGAACACCATTAGAGAGAGAGAAGGTGTTTGTATTGGGAAGGGAGATTAGAGGGAGTTTTTAACAGTTAAAAATGGACTTTTGAACTGTCTTTATCATCAATTTAGATAATTCAGACAAAGTAATATCCTTTATTCTGAAATATCTTAATCCCCCAGCTTATTATTCAATCTCTTTTAATTATACTTTGTCCTAGAAAATGGAATAGAAGTGCACTCACATTTTAATATGAAATTTGAAGATAAATAGTAATATCAAACATTGATACACTGAATTGAGCCTGCTTTGTGAAATCCTTCCATATGTGCACTTGAATCTCAATTCAAAGACAGCCATGAAGAGGTTCTGAAGACCTTACTTTTAACTTGCTTTCATTTTTCTATATGGAAATCTATCCTTAAGAAAAAGGGGCCAGTAAATGGTTTTTAAAAAGATATTCATCAAAACTGAAATGAAACGAGTTTCATAGTATAGATTACAAAATGTCTAACTCTTACCTGGCATTTGTTCACTGGGGATTTTTACATCTCACAAAATTAAGTGTTATTGACTTCAGATTAGTCACCAATGTATTTCAGTTTTCCTAAAATGGAGATCATAATAAACACAAAAATCACTTTTCAAGTCTCTAAAAATACCAATCCACTTCACAAACATCTCCAAATCTATTAATCTTAGACCCAACATGCACACCAAGAGTAAAACAGTGAGTACAACAATACCCCTGCTTACCAAACGCATTACTTTTTTCCTATGGCAGTCAGTATTTATCTGACAGTTCTAGTATGAATCATTTCCATTTGTTTTCAGTTCAATAGCAGTTATGACTAAGCAATAAAATGACTTGGAAAAAAACCATTTCTCAAATTTTCTCTCTATAAAAAACTTTTAGGTCAGACTTTAGAAATAGAATCTGAGATGCAGACTCTTGTTTGAGAGATTTACTTGGAGAATGAGGGAAGCATGGCAGAGCAGGGTAATTTAAAAGGCCATGGTGCTGACTCAGCTTCAGTCTGACCCCTGCGGGATCTGTGAGCACAAATGCACCAATTGCCTGACAGATGGTCCTTTCTGGATGCAAAGGAGAAGCCAGAGTTGGAGAGGACAAGAGGGAAGCTTAGCTTCCCATTTAGTCAAAGGAAGTTCTGCAAGTGGGTTGTCTTATAAACCAAGATTCACATCAGGCGGAAAATGGGTACAGGACTGATAAGGTGACCAAGGTAGTCTATCAACCATGTCCTCTAAAGCCCTTAAAAACGCCAAGCTAAAACTTCAACTATTTCATCTTAGTTAACTTCACGTATTTTATCCTTATTTAGAAGTGTGAAATTTCAAATAATAAATGCAGATTGAGAGACAGTTAATACATGAATAGATGAAATTAAATATTTTATGCAGAGATGAAGCTGTTTGAATGAAGCTCCTTTCTGGCATCTCTTCTACACAAATTGTATAAGAGGAGGAGGGAAAAAAAAAGAAAGACGGCTTGGAGGAGGAGGTGGTAGGCTGCTCTTTTGTCATACCCTGCTGATGGAAACAAATTCATCAAAATTGTACAGACAATAGTGCAATATTCACCAAAAGCTTCAAATATTCCTATTTACATCTCTTTGAGACAACACATTTTTCTGGTGCTTTTTCTTAAGGAAATAATTGGACAACAGTGCAAAGATACTAATTGAAGCATTTGTCATTGCCAAAAAAGTCAAGTAAAAAATATTAACAAATGTTCAATAGATTAAGTTCAGAAGGACTATACAATGACATAACCTTCTAAAATGACAAATGCATATAAATAACATGAAAAGACTGCTAGAACATATGTTAAGAGAAAGTAGACTCCAAAACCTACTTTTGTATATTATGATCCTGAATGTATGTGTAGTTTTAAGTACAGTTGTGTTATAGATGACTATAAACATAAGCGTTAGGAGGCTTAACTGTTATGTTTTTCTGTGGGATTACAGATAGATTTTTATATTCTTTTAGTTTTACTATATTGTCTGTTTTTAGCAACACTCATGTATTAATTTTATGGTTTATAAAAATAAATCTATTTCTAGTTTCTTGAAACTATACTCAGCCAAACTGTCTTACAAACATTTTTAGTGCTAACTCACTAATATTACAATAACAACAAGAAATTCCATACCTAACCAGGACAAAATGGACCAGCTATAAACAAAAAAATATATTCTCTAGGCCTGACTAGTCAGTGTGTGGGGACAAATGTCATGAAGCTTAATTACTAATGTCCTTTGGGGATGTCCTACATCCTCTTAAGTGAATCACTTGACACCTTCAGACTTCAATTTTTTCCATCCATGAAAAGGTAATAAGGTGACTTTCCATTTATTTATCAGAAAATGAAAACTCATAACTTTGGCTTAAAGTACTTGAATTCCCCAGGAAACAGTATGGTTATTATGAGCAATTAAATGTTTGGATAAGTAAACACTTAGAGGCAATTATTTTCAGGGAGTAATGAAATAAAAGAAAAAAAAATGGAAAGAAAAGGATATTCTACAGTCTAGACCATTCTTTTAGTTTCAGAATATGATACACACCCTGAAGAGTTAGAAAACTATTTCCTAATTCTCTGCCCAAACTGCTCTCTGATTTCTTATGATCAGAAAAATCACTGAACTGGGAGCCATAAGCTTATGTGGCCACTACCTAACAGACTTCTCAGAGGCACCTGAGAAGCTATTAGAATCGGGCAAATGCACTGCCTGAAGACTGGCACAGTCCAAACACAAGCGCTTCCATTTCTCAACCACCTCTTGAGGCAGACCCAGCGGATTTCAGGCTTGCTCCTGAATTATATCATCTTGTGCTGATGAATCCAGAAGTGGTAACTCCTTTCTCCATTTCCTGACCACCATGGCAATCAAGAGTCCCAAACCAGCCTGAGAGGAGCCAGGAGTTCAGAGGAAGCTGGGGATAAGGAAGTGGGAGGGTGAGGATGTTAGGAAATGAGAGTACAAGCCCTGTTTAGAAAATAGCTGGTGCCCTGTGCCCTGCTGCCATAACGGAATCTGAAACCCTTTTTTTTTTTTTTAATAAGCAAAAGGGAAACCATAGGTGCATGTGAAATCCTTTATTTTTTAACCTGTGTGGTCCAAAAGAAACATGTGTGAAGGTCAGGTTCTGCTCAGAAGCTGCACATCCATGACCTTTGCTGTAAACCACAGAGGTACATCCCTCTGTGGTTAGCATTAGTCCAGCTGCAAGACAGTGTAGGCAACTTGCACTAAGTATCTTCAAGCCCTTCGCATAATGGTGCAAAGTGTTCGTCGAATCGAATGCGTGTAACTCCTCTCTGCCTCTGTTTATTTCTGAGAAGCAGTGAGAGTAGAACAGACACTAGCTTAGGAAACAGTAGTTTTGCTTTCCTACCTAGACTTCACCATTTAGGAGGTTCATAAAATTGGAGATGCTACTTTCAACTTCTGTCCTTGTTCCTATAAGATAGAGTCCTCTATCTGAAAGTCATACAAAGAATGAATAAAACAATGTATCTAAAAGTACGTTGTAAATGACAAACCACTAAACAAGATTAGTTGTTGGTGGGTCAAAACCTATTAACAGAATACCTCCTAAACAGATATTTGCTGCTTGCTGGAGGCTACAGCTGAACAAGTCAGACAATCTCTGTCCTCACAAAGCTTACAATAACCCCAAGGGCACAGAGCACTATGAAAGAATTCCAAGCTACTCAGGGAACATATACTAAATACATACAATCTTGCTTCATGTAACAACTTCAAGATTGCATATACAACAATGGTCCTATAAAATTATAGGAATTATTATTTGGAAATCATTTCCCAGGGACATTGTGGTCCTATAAAATTATAGGAATTATTATTTGGAAATCATTTCCCAGGGACATTGTGGCCCTTATACTGTTGTGATGCTATATATTGCACACATATTGGTAGTGATATTGATATTGCCGGTCTTATGAAAGTATAGTGTAGCACACACAATAATGTTCAGTATATAATAATAAATGACTTTTTGCTATCTTATTTACTATAGTATATATTCCTTATTGTTTACTGAGTTTACCAAGTTACTGATGGGCCCTCAAGGGACATGTCAAGTGATTGATTTAGACCATTTAGGTGTGTGTAAGTGTATTCTGATGCTTGCAGAAGGATAAAATCCCTAAGGATGTTTTTCTCAAAACATCCCCAACATTAAGTGTGCATGACTGTATACATTTGGGTCTGGTTATTACCCCAAAATCATTTATCAAAACATGCTTTTTATTCTCTTTGCAGCTAAGTCAAATAGAAAATAAAAACAGGATGGAAATGGTCTTCTTAAAATATATTTCTCTTAGTGCACCAGTACCATTTCCCTGAAGAACCACCAGCCTGAGGATAGAAAGGCTAATAACAAGCGGAGATGATTCAGACCAGAGGGAACAGAAACAGATATCACAGGAAAGAGGCAAGGATTTTTGTAAAAGCTGAAGCACCCATGGGTTCCATTCTGAGGCTGAAAAATCAAGAAAGATTGATTGACTTACCACTGTCAGTACTGATGCAATCTTTTTAGAAAAGTTTGCCAGGAATCTGTTGGAAGACTTCTGAAATACTGCAACCCTGTTTCATTATGAAGGGCTTTGTTCTTTTCAAGCCAACCACTGATGTTATAAGGCATGCACTTTAGTAACAAAAGAGGGGGAATGCATGAACTGACGCAGCAAATTGTATATTACTTGAAAAACATCACAAATTGTGTGGGCCCTTTAATTTTAAATCAGCTTGTTATAATAGCACTGAATGATACCCCAGAATTCCATTGTGCTGCCTAAAGAGATTTTCAAGCTTTACCATTTAATTGTCCAAAGAAAGGAAGAGACAGGAGGAACAAGAAAGAGGAAGAAGTAACGGGAAAGGGAGAGGGAGAAGCAATGAGGGAGGGAGGGAGAGAGGGCACAAAAGAAAGGGACAGAGAGGAAGCATTAAATCATTTCCAGGATTAACAATTCACATCAGCAGTCCTTTACAGACAAGATTAGCTAAATCCATCAACTGTTCCTGACCACAGTGACATTTTGCCACAAATACCATACTTAATATTCCAGGATATCAGAAAGGAGAACTATTAGCCCATCTGGGGATAGTTTGCAAGCCATTTTTAGGTTGAAACATTCTTTTTATCAGCTCTCTGTTTCACCCAGAGTCACTAGCCAGAAGCAGGAAAAAAGGGGCACGTGGACTAGTGGGGAAAGGAGAAGAGGAGTGAGGGTCATTAGAAACCTGTGTTGGCCATAGTTTGGATACCACTACTTCACATTGACTCTTTATGGGAGAACAAAAAAATTCTTCAATAAAAAGATCTATTGAAATCACTTGAACAATGCTGAGTTAAAAAGAGGACAAATAAGGGGAAACCCATGACTTTGAAGTTGCCATACCTTTCTGCAGCAGTCTTGCTTTGAGTTGGGATGAGAGAGTCCATTTTGAAATTTCTGACCTTTGTGCACATAGGATGCTGTTTCATTTCCTGAGTACTAAAAGGCTACCCTACCTTTTCTCTGGAACTTAGATGTATTTTGTTCACCTCTGCATTTAACCTACACTTTAGTTAAATATTATCTCAGGACTTTGGCTGAGTGCATTTGAAACTCACCCAAAACTCTGAGGAAAATTCAGGGCTGGGGTGTGCCTGTAACTTACCACTCCTGCATAATGAATAAGTTCAAAATGAACTTCACATATTTCCTTCTTATCAGGCCTGGGCTGCGGGAAATACATTGACTTTCCAAAATGGTTATCAAAAATTTTTTTGAAAGTTGTGTCTGTAGCCTTAGGACACAAGCATTCTTCAATGGTGGAAGGGAGATCCATGGCTGTTGGAGAGAAATGAGGGCAGCATATTTTTAAGAACTCCAGTAAACAGTGTTTCCAGTGGGTGGGGGAAGGAAGTGTATATTCAATCCCTAATGGTTGAAAAATAGAATACTCACTGCGTTTAGCTAATCATCCTTTCAACAAATACATAAATACCTAAGATTCATAGGTCATCAGCAGGAGCTTTTGAGGCTGCAATGACCTTGTGCTCTCCTTAGGGTGCTTACGTTCTGGTAGAGCAGACAGATCATAACCAAGTAAACAAAGGTAGAACAAGAAAAGCTAAGGAACTTGGCTTCATATAACTGCTTGAGATGCAAAGTAAAGAGCCAATATGGGAGGGAGCTGGTTGAGCGAAATCTATTTTCCATGGGGGTGGTCAGGGAAGACCTCTCTAACCTGAAAGAAAAGAACAATCTGAAAAGATCTGGGCATAAGTATTCTAGGCAGAAAAGTGAAGAGTGCAAAGGCCCTAAGGCAGAAGCATACCTGGCAAGTTTGAGATCATGTCAGAATCAAATTGGAGAGAGCAGAGATATCTAGAAAGAGCACATGGTGTGAGAAAAAGTCTTAGAGTTAAGTGCAGCTGAATCCCAAAGACCTTGTAAGGCTGTGGTAAGGCATTTGGACTTTGAATGTAATGAGATACCTTTGGAGACTTTTAACATGAAGTGATGTGATTTATGCTGCAAAAGAGCCATCGGTTTAGAAGAGGAATGGGCAAAGTCAATTGGGAAGTCATAACTTAAGAATGGTTTTCATATTTTTAAAGGGTTTAAAAACATAATGTGCAATGAAAAAATCTAACGACTCTCCTTAGCAAAATTTTCTCTAAAGGACCATTGAGACTCTTTCACATCTTTGCCTCCACTCAGTCATCTTGGCATTGAAAGCAGCAGTTAACATGTAAACAAATGAGTGACAATGTTCCAATAAAACTTTATTTACAAAAGCTGACTGCAGGCTATATTTTGCCCACAAAATCAGTTTGCAGACCCGTCGCATAGACTAGTTATAGTGCTGGAGCTTGTGAGAACTCCTTAGAAGTGTGATGTTGAAAATGGAGCTTTCACAGCTTCCTGACGGATAGATTGTGGGGCGTAAGAAAGTGGCAATGGATACTGGATACTGCCATTAGCCAATATTCACATACATATTTGCAGGGAAGCACACAGCCAGTAGGAAAAGATCAATAATTGAATATTTGCATGTATATTTATAGATTCCTTTATTCTATAAATATTTTGAAAGTCTCTTTTGTGACCAAATCACTGTATCAGACACTTCAGTTTGTACTGTGATGAATCAGGCATAAGTTCTGGTTCCAGAATATCTGGCTGAGAAGACATGGACATAATATGCACAGTGAAAAGCTCACAAAACAGGAGTGCAGAGAAAATTCTGTGTCATTTTGAGGTATGACAAGCGAGACAGGCCACGGTCCCTTACCCCAACAACAGATTTCATGATTTTCTACCGACCCTTTGTACCTAAGAGCCATAGACACTCATATTTAGAGGAAACACTGAAGGAGTGGTCCAATAGACCCTTTCCTAATAGATCCTTGAATTCCCCTCAAAATTTCCTTCTAAAAAGCTAGTTAGCTTATGCTCGAGTATTTCCATGGCAAGAGACACACAACTAAGTCAAGGCTCTGGTTGGGTTAGGTATCAAAACAAAATTTGTTTATAGTTTGGAATCCTTTGTTTAGATATTGTACACAGGTGTCCAATTCTTATTCTCAGATAGTTGAATATCATGTTTTCAATCCACCTGAATCTATCACTCTAACATATGTACCGTGGCTTTCTACCTTTATATTTTCTTGTAGACCTAGAATTCAGATTTTATAGAAAGTGTATTGAACAACATTACAACATTCCAGCAAAGCTCTTGAAGAGTTCTGAAGAACTTTATCCTAAGCATCCGAGGAATGCTGCAGACAGTGAGGAGGAGATCAACTCTAAGGAGGCAAGGTACTTCAAGTGAAAGGGAAGTCTGTCTTGCTCCTGACACCTACAATGTGAGTTTTAGACAAGGTTGGAAATGAAGGGGAGGAGAAGCAGCAGGAAGGAAGGGAAAGGAAAAAGTAAAATCTGGAAAGTAAACATTTGATTCTCCGGCTTAAACTCCTGGAGGGATAGACTCCATTTTGACCATGAATTTTCCTATGTATCTCTAGGAAGCCCTCCACGAAAACAGAAGTGATTCATTTAGGAAATGGAAGCATCTCCTGGGGTGGTACCTGTTAACAAGTGCTCTGCTGCTGGAAAACTTCCCCAGGAACAGCAGCTCCCAACTCAGGCAGAGCAACCTCCCACAAACAAGGGTCTCCACTTGCCTGATCTCCAGTGAAGCCAACTTCCTCTGCGGGATGAGTGGAAGTTTTATGGGAAGCAAGCAGATTACATACCTCAAAATGCGACCACACTGAGAAGAGAAACAGTTCCTGTAAGGTCTTCGCTATTTCTCAAGTGCTCAGGAGGTGTAAGACTTCTATTAAATATGGGGCTCTCAAGCAAATTAACTTCCAGATAGGTTGGAAAATAATTATATTCTGCCCCACAGCATCAGTTGTCCTATATTGAAAAAAGGGAAAAAAGGTTTGAGTCAGTTGCCCTGACTCAGAATAGTCTGACTTCTCCCTCTTCAAATATTGTCACTTCTGAGTTTTTTTTCCTGTTACTTTCTCACAACTTGCATTTCTGCTATACTAGTTCAAAGACGACTATTTCTCACCCTTACTGCTATACCAGCTTCATACGCACTCTTCTTTAGCCTGTCTTCCCATCCCAGACATCAGCCAAACCCATCGGGCTCAACACAGAAGCTGACGTCTCCCCTGCCCATATCAGACCCCTCTGACTTCATTGCCTTAAGATCAGGTACAAATGACAACTTTTGATTCGTGGTTCTCCCTATGGCAAGCTCTGTGCTGTACCTAGACTACCTGACATTTCAGAGCACGTTCTTGGCTTTGCTGTCCCTATGCTCTTGCTCTCAGCTGTCCCCTCACCTTCTTACAATCTTCCTATTTTCTAAAATTACATCAATTCCTGAAGATCTAATCTAAATTTTGTGCCCTTCCCAAGGCCTTTCTAGATTCCTATAGGCAGAGGTGACCACTGTTTTTCTTAACACTTTGGACTTTTGTATCTTTTATTGCATGGAATCATTTTAAAAGGCACTTTCACATTTATTCATCTTACAAATCCTTAACTTCATACTTCCTAAAGGCAAGCATTACTTAAAACAAATGCTACATTTTCTATAGCATTTCATTCCAAGTTTTATACAGAGTAGTGTGGTATAAGTAAGGTCCAACATTATATGTGACTTGACATCTGGGGAAAACTAGGAGGGGCTCAAATAACCTAATCACAAATTCCCTTCCCCTTCCCTCCCACTCCCATGTTAGGTTTCCCAGCAAACGGTCCTTTTTCTGACAGGGAACACAGTGTCTACTTATTATCACTGAATAATGGTTTTGATTCCCTCTCACCCTGTGGAATTATTCAAACAAGCCAATCACTTCTTTCTGTGGAAGCTTGCGGTCACCCCACCTTACTTTTGCAATAAAGCCTGCCTCACTCTTGTTTTCCCTGCATATTTACTCGATTCTGAGAGCCTGCATGCTACCGAGAAAACATGTGTGACTAATATGATGCTGATCTCATCTACAGTGTTGTGTGTCATGTGTTTATCCATCTCCATAACCCCAGGCCAGGAATCTCTTCCTCATCAATGGGGTGAGCAGGAAGCAATCAAGACAAGTAATTGCAAACAGAATTACTTCTTTGTTTAATGAAAAACAAAAATAAAAATCTTGGTTTTTCAGACATCTTTCCAAGTATATCAGCAGCTCCTTTAGTGCCAGGATGATGCCTTCTGGGGTTTGCATTCCCCAAAACCTTCAGCATAGCAGGTCCTGTCATGACTAAAGTATAGGCCTTCAGCAAGTTTCTGCTGAAACTGATAGGTGAACACAGACAATCAGGTTTGAATTCTGGGCCTGGGCAATGGTTAAACAAAAGTTACCAATGACAGCAAAAAGCATCGAGCTATGTTTAAATAAAATATTCATGTGTATACAAGATATAATTAGATATTAAAGTGAATCATTTTATATTAAAACAACAAAATTAACACTTTAAAAAGCTCCCTTTGGGAGGCAACATTTATTCAATGCCTTGTGCTACCAGGGTTTAAATATTTTAGAACTTTACTTGGAATATTCGATATGATTGACTATGGACACATCAAAAATTCCTGCTGATATTTTATCATTGGATAGAAACAATCAAGTTTTTCAGGACAAGTCAGGGAGATAAGGCAAAGAATGTGTCAATTGAGTAATATAATAATATAGCACAGACTCAAAGCTCAGGAAGATAGTAAGCATTAGAGCAAATTTTCTCTTGAGGTTAGTAAAATTCTGAAACAATATTCTAATTCCAAACCTGTAAGTATATCCAAAAAAGCTAAATTATTGAAGGTATTGCCTTTCAATGTTAATATACTGAAGGAGTCATAAGTTTAAATGTACAATTTTGGTTATGCTTTTAAGGAATTAGGAGTAATCTCTTTGCCAATACCTTGTGCATAATCATAAATATGCAATGTTTACATGTTCAGATGTAAATTATTATTGTTCAAGTTCTAAACAAAGTACATAGTTCAAGTAATGAAATAAGTGAGCTAATCCTGTAATAGATTTACTCAAAGTATATATATGGAAGGAGTTTATGGTAAGCTTGAAGATCAAATTAATGATACATTTTTAAAATTTCATTTTGAGATAAACTTTGTAAATGTGAAAATATGAAACATATTAAAAACCCCTATTCCTAATACGTACACAGATTCAGGGTATATAACATTTTGCCAATATCAATCTATTTTAGTTTTTTAATATTATAATCTTCCATGATTCATTCCATTTTAAGGAGTGGTTTTGATTAATATTTTCAACAAATTTTCTTTAAATACCCTTAGTCAACAGTCTTTTAAAAATATATACTACTTTACCAAAAAAAAAAAATTTATATTCCTCATTTGCCTGACCTGAATTTGAGATCATTCATAGGAAACCAAAGATTTATCTTTGCCTTCTTTTATCTGGTCAGTATTTTTTTTCACATTTCATATCAATAGAAAATACAACAGGAAATTATTCCATGCTGCTGGAATAACTGAGGTTGGAAAAAATAAGGCAATATGCTTCAGATCTACTAAAAATCAGTAACATTTACAGAGGTATCAGAATCTATATTACACTTTCCTGCCTGAAAACAGTATCTTGTCATTAAAAAGAAAAGCAGATATTATAGGTGACAATTGTCAGAAACGAAATGGGTCCCTCTAGGATCTCCAGCTTGGTGTTTCATTTCTGATCAGAAAACTGTAGCTTTTATAACGCCACAAAACATTTACCACATCAAGGTTGGCTCATTTAAAAAAAAAATCAGCTCATGTTTGATTCATTATTATTTTTTTTAAATCAGCCTGTTTTCCCCCACAAGAAATCCACTGGTTATAAAATACATAAAATCAACATGTCCATTCCTGTTAGGAATAATAGTGATTTTCAAAGAAGATTTAGTTTCATGTAAAGTCTAATAAATAAAAATAGGAAACTCAAAATGATAAAATCTGGGAACTGCAAAGGACAGTGAGAGGTCGGTCACCCAAGCTCCTTCCTGACAGGGTTTTTGAGAATCAAATGTGACTGCATAGCTAGAGAACTTTAGAAAGTTAAAGGCTTTGGTTTGCCCAGACCTGACTCTAAACTTCACTGCAACCCACAAGCTGCGACCATGTTACTACATTTGCTCCTACGGCCAAAGCCACAGGAAAGACCATAGAGAATTCCTCCAGCAAATTCAGCAAATTAATCTTTCAAGAGCATGGGGAAAGATTTCGTAGTACAGGGACATCACCAAATTCACAAACCATACACTGCGGCTAATTTACTAATAAGGCATGAAGTATTGTCATAAATTACTTAAACTAACTGGTACTTGTCCAATTAAATGAACAAACTATCCTGCAAGGTAGTGGCCTTGAGGATTTATGGCGGTTGTTTGTTTGCATGCTAATTTGCTAAATTTTGTTAAGTGTCTCTGGGGCTACTCATTCGCCTTATGTTAATCAGCCCTGCTCTACAGTGCTCATATTTTCAGCTCTGTTTTTCCAGTCAACAGCACAGCCATTTTTTTAACCTCAACAAGTCTCTTCATGTATTAATCGTGGAAACCATGCGTAAGCTGACAAATGTTTAGCTCCAGTCTGCATTAGAGATGATGGAGTAGGGCAAAGGACATGAGAGTTTAGCTAGGATGCTACGGGTGCTGCACACAAATACCCATTTGGAGAAAATATGCAGGGCTTTTCTGCCCCATTTTCCATCTCCTGACAGAGCTTGATTCCTGACATGGATCAACATGGCAAACAGGGACAATTTTCCTTAAATGAGAATGGACAAGGAGACCAACATATATTACCTTTCAATGAGATTGATGCTGGCTTGCAGATCCAGGCGAAAGTTGATGGGTGCCCAGTCAACACCTCCTTACCTGCACTCCTCTTGCTTCAGAATAAACATGCTGAATGAAGAGCAATTGTGAATTTGTACTGGTAAAATTAATGCAAAGTTGCTCAAGGCTATTTTACCTCAAATATATGAATAGTTGAAAGAAGAGATAAAAATAAGTCCTACTTGCAAGAATATACCTTAAAGAAAAAACAATATGCATTATCTTATGGTGGCAAATAGAGCCAGCAAATGGCAAATGCTCAATTAAATTCTTGTCTCCTTCAGATATATCTGCAGACCAAAGAGTACTGTGATAAAAATCACATTTAATGGTATAATTCAAAATTATGAAGATTCCTTTACATCTATTTATACCTTTAAAATTGAAATAAGAGGATAAATTCTTAATAGTATAACAATTATTAATTATAGCTTTTTTTCACCTAAGACAGCTTTTTAAAGATTAGAGAATGATTTCCATCCCTCTTTAGCATCATTTTTCCAATTTGGGTTATATTTCTGGTCTACTTGTAAATATGATCAACTGCATCCTCCACATGTTCTTACATCAAGGACTTCAAAACCAGTGATGCCAACAAAGAGCCCCAACAGCTTGGCATCCAGGCCCCTGCTGATGTGTGTCACAAGCCACTTAAATATTATGTCATACATTTATAGGACACCAAGAGCGTAGATTACCTAGAAAATCTCTTTGAGAACACTTCATCATAGGATGGAAATGTTCATTTTAACCGTGGGCATTCTGTAGGAGCAAACACCTTCTAGTCAACTTAGAATGGTTTACTAACACACGGTTCAAATGTTCTATTGAATGAAAAGAAAGCAGCAAGTGAGGGAAGGAAAGAAGAAAGGAGAAGGGTAGGAGAAAGTCGTGAGCAAGCTTGCTGCCTCCCTGCCCACAGCAGGGAGAGAAACCATATTCTTATAAATAAACAACTATGCTGGGTAAGGGCCTGGCAATGTGCTCCTAAGGCTAGCTATTCTACATGTCCTAAGACCATCAGCATCAGCATCACTTGGAATTTGTGGAAAAATGCAAACTCTTAGCCCAATTCCAGACCTGCTACATAATACGATATGCTAACACTCATCCCAACTGTGTTCTACTGTCAAAGACTCTCCTTGAACAAACTATAGTCAGATTCTTCTCACCCTACCTTACCTGTCCTATCTTCAGCCTATCTAGACCACTTGTATCAAGAACCTTGTTAAGTCACCAGACCCAGTGACACATGCCTATGATTCCAGTGGCTCTGGAGGCTGAGGCAGGCTCAAGGCCAGCCTCAGTAAGAGAGCTCCTAAGCAACTTGGTGAAACTGACTCAGACTTTTAATAAAAAGGGGTACCTGGGGGTGTGGATCAGAGATAAAGCAACTGAGGTTCAATATCCAGTACCAAAAAAGAAAAGAGTTCTGCTAAAGTCACTTTAGGGAAAATCTCAACCTTGATATCCAATCATGTTCCTCATGGGCCACATTTCATGTGTGAATTCTTAACCTTCCTTCAGCAAGAATTCTACTAGGGCAGCTCAGAAAGACCACCCCTACCCTTGAGGTCTTGTCTTCATAATATTCCATCCATTGACCTCCTCCCTCTGCTCTGTGCCTATAAATTCCCACTTGTCCTGGTGTAGTAATGTCTCTCCCCTATTGCAACACTTTTTTGGAAACAGTCCTGAATAGTCTTACCATTTTAACACATGTCATCAGAATTTTTTTCTTTAACACTACACACAGTAAAGGTTGGCTCATAGTTATGGTAGCTTAGAAATTTGCAGCTCTTAGACTTTGTTCTATTGCTGCTGCTGCTGCTTACAAATTGTATAACCATTGGCAAGTGACCAGTCCTCTCTGGGATGTAGTGTTTTCATCTGAACAATGAACTTGAACACTCTTTCTAGTCCTGGCTTCTAACTCTTCATTATATAAGTTTCCAGTGTGGCCCTCATCTTCTTGAAGGGAGAAAGGCCTTTTGTGGCATCATTCTGGCTCAGATTCTCTCACTGTCAAAGTGAGAGTGACTGTCTCTTCCCTGGAAGGCTGTAGCACAGGCTGTCATGCAACCCTCTGGGAACAGATCCAATCTGTGCGCCTGGATGATGCCACAGAAATGCAGATCCTGCTTCCACAATGTAAAAGTGCCGTTGTGGTAGCAGGTCCCTGACAGACTCCAAGGAGCGAATTTCAGTTGGAAACTCTCCAAGCCAGGAAAGGGGATGTGCCTCAAAGTGTAACATGCAAAACAGGCTTATCACATCCCTCCTTCTGCCCAGGAGGGCGCACAGAGCATAGCCAGCTGGTATCTGGTGGTGATTTAGTTGAGTCACCCACTCTGATCAATTATCCTGACTCATTTCGACAGGAATGTAATAGCTGGATGGCATCGGTTTTTCATTATGAGCATCAAGAGCTCACACACAGAGCATCAGGAAGATTTTCATCCTGTTGACACCAAGAAAATCATTCTGTCTATAGCAGTCAGTTTGAAACTTTAAAAAGGACATGACTAACTTGCTCACCCTTTTCATCCACTAAATACTTGAGAAGCTATTTGTTCAGGTGTGGGGATTGGTGGAGAAATAGGAAGAAAATCTGGAGACACAGGCAGAGGGTGACATAGATAGCACAATGCTGAGTGCATTAATGAAACCCATAGACCAATATGCTGCTGGCTAAATAACCACTGTAATCATTTCCAGCATTATCAGTCCGATGGAAGAGGAAAAAGGGAAAAACCTATACTTCTACTTTTCAGAAGTAAATGAACCCATTTCTTGGTTCTTTAAAAATAACCTTATGGAAGACTTGATTACTGCAAGGCACTAGTGCAGGATAGAAAATAGAAAAGAAATGGAGTCAAATGTCTACATTTTTATCACATTGACCCCTGCCTTTCCCGTGTATAGAATAACAATGAAAGGTGCATAATCTAAGTTTTTTGTCTGAGATCCAATGAGTAAGAAGATGCAAAATTAAGCAGCACAGTACTTGGAATTGGTATCCAATAATTTTTTTTAAAAGAGAGGGACAATAAGAGAAAAATAATTTTATTTAGGTTTTCATGTGGCTTTCGTTGCTCTGACACTGTTGTGTACATGGTGCTGGGGTTAAAACCCATGTCCTTGCACATGCCAGGCAAACATTGTAAACCACTGAGCAACTGCTCCACCCAGTGTCCAACAAATTTAGTTTCCCATTTCCCTTTCACCTATATCACTCCTCATCCTCACCCCAGTATTTACTATCTGTCACCTTGAGCATGCAACCTTTTTTTTACATTGATATACTTATAAAAGCTTGGAGTTTACTTTGTTTTACCTCAGTTCCCAATATTTCCTCTTCCCCTCTCTCCCTGCCCATCCCATAGTTGTTAGATATTGTTGACAATAGGATCAACTTTAGCAGTTACTCTTTTTAAGAGTCACTGTCATCAGCTGTAAAATGGAAATGTTAATAAGACCTACTTTGCATGGATGCTAGTAGATTGGATAAGATAATCTATACAAATCACTTAGCACAGTAGCCAAAGTGCTTGATGATACTAATATTGTTGTCAACTTTATCTTTTCTAAATCCAAATAACTTATTTCTAATAGAGTCAGCTACCACAGAATCATAAAATACTTGATAATCATGTTTAATAGTTCCCAACTTGGAAAGAGCACATTTGGAAGGTGGAGGGACACTTCTGACTGCTATAGTGACTGAGAACACTACTGGCATTTAGTGCCTGCGGGCCGAGGATGTCAATCTACCAAGGACAGTATGCTCTCATTCATGAAAACTGTCCCATCGTAGATGCCAAATGCCTCTCAAAGGGAGAAACAAAAAGTCATTCAACCTCTTCACTGTGGAACTGGGAGACATGAAGATAATTGACCAAGGTGTCAGAGTGAGGTAGTATTAGAGCTAGAACAATACTTTATGTAGTGTTAAAACTATAGGAATTTTCTCCATGGTTTGCAACCAGCAAGCATACGTGTCTTTATACAGCCCATTGTCACTGCTAAGAATAAAGTCTATAAAATTCCTAATAAAAATCTTATGTGTGCTCACTCTGACTCTAGGAGAGAAAAGTTTGTATTTTATGTTGAATAATAATCTACCAGCTTGCTTTACTGGCTCTATTAAAGGCTGGAGTGGTAACTCAATCCCCGAGAACACTAACGGAGTGAAGCTTTGATTTCAGTCCTCCTACAGGCTCATTAGTTTTGTAAAGAGGAAGTCCTTGTTCTGTAAATCATAGCATGTTAGGCATATGCGTGTTATGGTGAAAGTCTAAGAAAGCAGGAAACTGCCAAACACCTCTAACCCCAATGCCGAGAAGTAGCTCAATTATCGGCCTGTTGGAGGCAATTCGAGTTCCACTCAATTTAGTCTGCTTTTACATTGGTGGAGTACCAACCTGTTGCAGGGCACTGTGCTAGGTGCTGGTGTACTAAGATAGATTAGGCACAGTACAAGGCCTCAAAAAGGCTAGGTCACCAGGAATATAAAAGTATAGGTAAATTACTTCAAGGTGGTAAATTTACCTTTATGGTAAAAGTAGACTTTTTGGTTTATAGAGTAAGTTAATCTTACTCTAATAAAAATCAAACAATTGTTTTTTATTATAATTACATGTTTTAAATAACATGAACACATCAGATACCTTAATATAAGAAAACTGTTATAGTAAAAAATGACTATTTTCTACCACAATTATATACTCTTATCTACTCTTTTTCAGGTTTTGGATGTATGCAGAGGAAGATATCTGAATGTCACCTAATACTACTGTATGTCCTTTGGAATACTGAGGTTCTTTTAGCCTCAGTTTCTTCCAGTAAAGAAGCACGAGTGTTCCTGCCCTACTTCCGAGAATTGCAAGAATGAAAAAAAAAAAAAAAGATCATGAATACTTAATAAATATTATACATGACAGAGAAGGCTATCACTTTGCCTTGGCAGTTCCTCTTTCTAGGAAAACTACATCTCTCAGTCCCCTGTAGCTAAGGGGATAATTT
Organism: Aplodontia rufa; assembly: GCA_004027875.1. Lineage (NCBI taxonomy): Eukaryota > Metazoa > Chordata > Mammalia > Rodentia > Aplodontiidae > Aplodontia > Aplodontia rufa. The sequence goes on from PVKS010006155.1 coordinate 60,639, forward strand.
GACTTATTCTCACTAATGGAATATTACTGAAAGTGATGCTGCTTCTACCCCAAGCAGTTGGGGTGGGTAGATTTCTCCATAAATGTTCTACTCATTCAGAAACTTTGGAGACCAAGTATCCCAGAAGGAATACCTACAAAAATGGAGCAGGCTATACAAATTGTCTGGGATGTGGTAGAAATATTTTTGCTGTCACTGAGATTTTAGTGCACGTGCATTACTACAGCATGGTCTATATCAGACTAATATATATAGCAGATATGAATTATTCGAACTGCACCAGCTTACTTCAATGGTCTCAGTGTCAAGTAGCTCTAGGAATATTTACTGAATGCAGGCAAAACCTCAAGATGAGCAGTCCTCAGAACTTTCACTGTTCTGTTATTGTAATATTCTCCTTGATGCTAAGCAACACCAGAATGACCTTTCATCTCCCGTTTTGATTTTCAACCCTTCCTCCCTTCAAATACTAACTTCAGCCTATGTACTCAATTCTTTTCTCAATGATCACATCACCTTGTGTCTGCTGCATTAAAGAAGTCAATATGCCAGATAGATAAAGAATGCCAATTTATCCATTTTATTCATATCAGGAACCAACAGTTCTGAAAACCTATAGCTAAACATCCAAGATATTGATCACAAGTGAAATGTTTACCTGCATCTGCAAAGAGACATGTTACCTAAGGCGACTATCAAAACGAGTCAGACTATAAAGACTCTTAGCCAAAGACCATTTACTGTCCCAAACTTCATAAGTAAAAGAATTTGGAATCCTCATTACAGTAGCTATTTCTTGCTTTTAATATAAGCACTTATTGTAGACATTCTCAGTGCCTGAGAATATATAAATATTCATAAAATTATTACAAGATCATAGAATCATAATGTTCTTGAAATATCACCTTACCTGTTCTACATTTCGACTTCTGGTAACATTCATTACCAACTTTGGTTCTAGGATAGACTAAGCCCTTCACCAACTCAGAGGAGTTAGTGCCTATGGAGGAAGTAGTTTTGTCAGTACCTGGTCATGAGAAAGGAGGGAAGGGAAGGAGGGAGAGAGGGAAAGAGTAAGAGTAAATATCCATTCCATTGTAAGACAAACACACCACTTGGATAGAGAATTACTGTTTTAAGATAAATGTAGCAAGACAAATTTTAGCCTTGAAATGAATACCAGAATCCTAAATGTTTAAAGGAATCTATTTTTTGGAGATGTAAATCAAAACTACAGCGAAATGCCACTTCACACCCACTGGAGTGGCTGTAATAAAAGTGCATAGACAATAACAAGTGTTGACAACAGTGTAGGGAAATAAGAACCATTGAGTCTTGCTGGTAGAAACGCAAAATGATGCACTCACCAGACCACTATAGAAAACAATTTGACAATTACAAATTAAACTCAAGTTACTATAGGAACCAGCAAGTCTTTTCTTAGGTATATGTCCAGGGGAGATGAAAACATGTTTACACAAAAAAATTATATGCAATGTTCCTACTAATATCATTCATAGTTGTCAAAAAATGTGTGTATGGAGGGGAAATGTCTGTCAACTGATGACCAGATAAACAAATCGTGCTATATTAAAACAATGGAATATTTTTCAGCCATAAAAGGAAATGAAGTAATGATGAATGATGTGACATGATTGAAACTTGAAAATATGCTAAATGAAAGAAGACACAAAAGATCACAAAACATAGTATTGCATTTTTATGAACTGTCCAGAATAAGCAAACCCACAGAGAAAAATTAGTTTTGTGGTTGTGAGGGGCTGATGAGAGAAATGCTAATAGGTCAGGGCTTATTTTTGGAGAAAAATATTCTGAATTATATGGTAGTAATTGTACTGAAATTCACAGAAATGTATACTTTTAAAGGGTGAATTGTTGCATAAATTATTTCTCAATTTAAAGAATCTTTTGATACTGGCTCCTTTTCTAATAACTATTTCTAGATATATGATCGTAGATTAACGAAACAGGGACTTTGTCATGGATTTGATCATTCAAGACAACCTCCAACACAAAACAGGACATTTGCCCATTACCTTTTTCCTGCGAATTCAGTTTACTCCGTAGTGCCCTCTGCTGCCCAGAAGAAATACATCTCACAAGACATTTTCTAAAATTTTTTCCAAACTACAGAAGAATAAATGTTGTCAGAAGAAAACGTAAATAGGCCTGTATTCCATTAGGAGTTTAAAAAATGACAATTACATGAAAGAATGCCAGAGGCAAAAAGTTATAACCATACTTCAAATTGACGATTATCTCAGTTACTAAATAAAATGAATATTCTACTCCTATGGAGCCTCTATGGTATGCCTTCCATTTTAAATAAATTCTGAGATATGCTGCTGTATCTTACATAGTCACTCTGTAAAATGTCTTAGACTAACAGGTAATGCACTCTTTCAATACTGCACTAAGAAAAAGGTAGAGGTGAGGGTAACAGGGAAGGTTGATCAATGGGTACTAAGTTACAGTTAGATAGGAACAGGAAGCTCTAGTATGCTATTGGACAGTTGGATGACTAGTGAAAATGTACTGTACATTTCAAAAATCTAGGAGAGAGATATTTGACCTGATTGAAATATTCATTACATGATATATCAAAATATTATGGTACACTAGTAACACTGTACAATTTTTGTAATTTATAAGTAAAAAATAATTAAGAAAGGCCTGGAGAGGTAGCTCAGTGGCAGAGTACTTGCCCGGCATGTGTGAGGACCTGGGTTTGATCCTCAGCACTGCATACACAACTAAAAGGAAAAGCAAAAACCAATGAAAAATAAAGAAAAGAAGGGGTGCTCCATGTAGAAGGGTGCCAAGTTTGGAGACAAAAGCCTGACTAGTTCAAGTTGAGAATTCAATGAATCTGAATTATAGACTTTTTGAACTGGAAAAAAACTGTATAAAACATGTAATCCATGTGAAAATAATTTTAAGAAAAATGCAACTGCACGCCAGGTCAATCTGAATGGAAACAAAGTACCTGACGATGTGAAAAGAAGTGCGTGGTGACAGTCCAAGAAAAAGATGAGGACGAAGTTGGCTCTCTAAGCACTGGACACAGTCAGGTGGATAACAGGTAAGAATAGTCTCAGAATAGCTTCCCACACCAAGAGGCTTCACATGTCTTTTTTCCTGTGTTAACACAGAACTTTGAGGCTATTTTTATCCACAAACAAAAGAAACCAAAATTTTCTGTATAGTATCTCACCCTTAAGCTTTCAGAAATAGCATCTAATGTTACAGGATTATTTCTCATCCACACCAGAAACAGTCAAGTGGATACAGACAAGACTGGTGTGCCTGGATTCATCCAGAGATTTACACTATACACCACAACCTGTGTTCTCTTTTGGCAGGGCAGAACCCAATCATGGTCAAAATTATCTGAAAAATGCTTTACCTCATTTGTGCTAGATGTTTACATTTATGCAATCAAGAAAAGGTGTAAATATAAGAAAAAAATGTCTATCTGGCATTCAGGAAATATTTTAAACCTAGCAATATCTGGAAATATATTTTCATCATGTTCCCAAAGAGGCTTATGAACAGCCCACCAATAAGCATCATCAAGACTTTGTGAATAACCCCATGGACATTATGAATGAACCCATGGATTTTAATTAGGATTTAACCATAGATTTAATTAAGCAGTGTAATCTTACCCAGGAGTGGTAATACTTAGTACAGTGGTTCTCAAATGTTGATGTGTATCAGTGTTCTGGAAAGCTGATAAAGGATCTAAGGATAAGGCTCACTGTACTAGATTAAGACCTGAGACTCTAGGTTTATCATGTTCCCTAGGTGTTTTTGTTACACAGAAAAGCTTTATTGCCCTCTACTGGGGATTGAACCCAGGGGCATTTTACCACTGAACTACATCCTCAGCCCTTTTTATTTTGAGGCAGGGTCTATGTTACTGAGAACAGATTCAAACTTGTAATCCTCCTGCCTTCCAATTAGCTGGGAGTACAGTGTATACCACTGTACCCTACCCCCACTTCTGATACCCAGGAAAGTTTGAGGACAATGTCCTTATTACAGTGGTCTTCATTCTTGCCTGTACACTGGGATCACCTGGAAAATTGTAAAAGCAAATACTGATGCCCGCATCTCACTCTCAGACATATTTTCGTTGGTCTGGGTGACCCTGCACTTCAGAAATTTAATGTCTGTCAGGTGATTCTGGTATGCAGCCAAGTTAGCAAACTATCATCTAGAGATTTGCAGCCAGATTTGGAAAGTACATTTGGAATTCAAGAAGATGGAGAGAATAAAGTACAACTTCACCTAAAAACTGCTAGAGATAGAGAAATCCCAGAAGCAGTGTTTTCCAACTTAATAATTCTATCCCAGTGCAATCTCATCTATAAATAAAATGCAAAAAAAAGAATAAAGTTAGTTTTATCAATATAAAATCTAGCTAATCTGAAGATATGTTATGATAATGACATTAAGTCTTTCATTTAGGGTTAATGATTTCTGAGCTGTTCACATTTCATTAATTTACTGAACAGTTTTAATTTTTTTTAATTAGAAGCATATAGAGATACAGTTGAGAGGGAAACAGTTTTATGGGGCATTGGCAGTGTGCAAAATCTAGTGCTAGGTGCCATAGGAAGAGATAGGCCAGACAAAGTTCCCTGGCATTAAGGAGTTAATCATTCACAAAAGTAAATAAAACACAGGTATAAATTAGCTGTGAGTTTAAACTGCGTAAGAGACACAGAAATCAAGTATCATAAAAACCTGCAATAGGGAAAAACCTTTCTGGAAGGCATAACCAGGAAAGGTTCAAAAAGTAGCAACATTTGATGCGAGACTTGAAGGATGAGAATGGTTTTGATGGGCAAATATGGGAGAACAAGAATTTTTGAAACAGAATGATTCACGCAGAAAGATGAAAGAGTTTGAGGTATGCTCAAAGAAGAGGTTATAACCCTGACAGATTGGGCCATGATAAACCAAGAAGTCAATAATTTATGGTTGTGTAAGAGACATCTGATGCCACATTCAGGTATTAATTAAATGGAGGAAATGTTAAAGATGCTTTGAGCAGAGATTATAGAGTTATGTTTTTGTACAATTTTCTGGAAGTGTGCAAGACAGTCCAGTGTGGGAAGAGTTTAAAAATATTATCAGTGAACCTGTTGCAGGGCACTGAAACGTTAGACACTGCATGTCTAAACAATACGAAAGAGGAAATAGAGGTTGAGAAACATGGCTAAGACATTTTCAGTAGAAAGAAAAGCAGTATCATGAACATGAATAGAAAGTCAGGAAGAAGACGGCATCTGGAGAACAAGATGATGCTCTGAGTTTTTAGCTACACAGAGAACATGCAGTGAAAAGTTAGAAACGCGAAGTTGGAAGTCAAAAAGGTAAAGGTTAGCCTGCCACTTTAGATGCAATGCTCTCCCCTCTCCAACCCCTTCTCCATCTGTCTAGCTCTTTTAATTTCTTCCAAAGCTTATTATATACTAAGAGCTCTCAGAGGAGGATCTAAGATGCTTGAATAGAGGTGCCCATGACTCACCTCCTCCACAGAGAAAAACCAGGGCAACAAAGGAATGATTGCATTTCAAGGAGAATGAGGAGGGAGATCACTGGGACAAGGCAGGGAAGTGACTGGCACCCTAAATGGAGCCCTATGTAGCAAACCCTCTGCCCACCAGCATTGCAGACACTGCTGCCAGAGGCTACATTCCCTTTGGTACTCACTCCTCAAGTAGGGCCTGAAAACTGTCCTTCTTGAGGTTCGTGCTCCTGGCACTGTGCTTCAACAGCCATCAGTACTCCCATCCTTAGAGCCCGAGTTGATGTCCACCGAGTTTCACCACTGCCTCTGCAAGCAGCAGTCTAGACCTCTGAGGCCATCACAGACTCTGATATTGGTTGCATCTGAAGAAATCAGAGTGGTAACAATTCTGCACCTACTCGGAACCAAAACCAAAGCATCTAGTGACCCAATACTGATTTAAATGAAAAAATCTTTCCCTATGAAAACTGCTCCATAAAATTGGGAGAGTCGACCCTTACCACAGATGCACAAATATCAACGTAGGGATGTGAAACATGTAAAAGCAAGGAAGCATGAAACCTCCAGAAGGAGCAAAATAATTCTCCAGACACAGACTGCAACGTAGAGGAAATCTACTACATGTTTGAATATAGTTCAAAATAATAATCCTATGGAAACTCAGCAAGATGCAAAAGATTATTGTTAGATGATTCAATAAAATAAATGATTCACAATATGGATGAGAAATTCAATATTCAATAAATAGAAAAAAAATCATACAAATAATGAAACTTGGGAGGTGAAAAATTCAATCCATGAAATAAAAAACAACAATTGAGAGTTTTGAAAACAGACTAGATCAAGGAGAAAGAGGTCTTTTGAAATAGCCTAATCAGGAAAGAAAGGAAGATATAGGAAAGAACAGAAGGGAAGGAGGGAGGGAGAGAGAGAAAGAAAAGGGGGAAGGAAGAAAGAATTAAAAAGCCCAAGAGGGGCTGGAGTGTTAGCTCAGCGGTTACAGTGTTTGCCCAGCATGTGCGAGTACACAGGTTCAAATCCCAGCACCCACGTACACAACTAAGTGTCGGAGCAACAAAAGCATGTGAAAAACTCAATGAAGGTTGGTTCTCTGTCTCTCTCTCTCTCCCTGTCCTTCTCTGTTTAAGGAAAAATAAATATCTTTTAAAAAATCCCAAGAGACTTCTGGGATGCCATTAAGTGAAAAAATATTTACCTGATTGGAGTTTCAGAAGGAAAAGAAAAGGGAAAAGTGATTAAAAACCTATTAATGAGAAATTACATCTAAAGTCTTCCCAAGTCTTGAAAGAGGTATTGACATCCAGATCCTGGAAGCACAAAGGATCCCAAGTGGACTCAACTAAAACCAGATCCTCTTCAGGGCACTTTTTAGTCAAACTGTCCAAAAAGCCAGAGACAAAGAGAATTCTAAAGCTGCAAGAGAAAAGAATGAAGTCACATCTAAAGACATCCCTATTATATTAACAGCTGGTATCTAAGCAGAGACCTTAACAGCCAGACGAGAATGGTATGATATAATTAAAGACCTGGTAAAAAGTATTGCCAACCAAGAATACTCTACCTAGCAATGCTCTCCTTCAGAAATTAAAGTGAAATAAAGTCTGTCTCAAACAAGCAAAAACTGAGGGAATTATCACTAGACCAGCCTTACAAGAAATATTTTAGGGAGTCCCACATCTGGAAGCAAACATTGGTAACTACCATAATACAACACAAAGGTCTAAAACTCACCGAAATGAACAAGAGAAAAGAACACTTAAGATTACAGAAAACCATCAAACGACCAAGATAAACAAGAAGAGAGGCAGAAAGGAAGAATAGAAAAATAATCAGAAAACTATGAACAAAATGGCAGGACTATGTTCTTATATATACATAATAACTTTGAATGGAGATGGATTAAATTCTCCAAAGGAAATTGGCTAAATGGACTTAAAAAGAAAAACATTAAGACCTATTTCTTATACTTACAAGAAACTCACTTCACTGGGGAAGATACACATTGACTTAAAGAGAAGGAAGGAAAAAGGGTAGTCTCTGCAACCTGAAACCAAAAGTGAGCAGAAAATACTAAGTCAAAAATCTGTGAAAAGACAAAGGAGTCTCCAGTGTGCGCCTCACATCCCAGCTCCCCAGTCTGCTAGGGAAATGGCTGAGGACTGAACTCGGGGCCTTGCGCGTGCTAGGCAAGCGCTCTGCCACTGAGATAAATCCCCAACCCCCTCCTCTGTCTTAAAAAAATTTTTTTAAGGATAAAGTACACAATGAAAAAGAAACATCTTCACGAGATCGGCTACTGAGAGCCCAAGGTCTTTGGGGCACTCCAAGGCTCTGTATTAAGGGCAACCTAGTGAAGTGAGGACCCCCAGTTTGAAAGGAGCCACACATTTCATTTATTTCTGCATACAATTCGATGAGGTCTTACCATGTGCCAAGCTCTGGAACTCACGGGCTAGGGAGGGTGGTGGATGTTATTGAAAACGCCCGAGGCTGTGGGTCTGTAAGCAGACACCATGTGTCCAGGTTAGTGGGGAAAGGCTTCCACAGGGACGCGGGGCCTGGGCAACGTTTTACCAGGACCAGATGGGTGTAGGGAATGAGAAGCAACCCAGGCAGAGTGGAAAGCATGGGCAAGGTTCTGCGACAGAACGGGGCTTGGGGGGCGGGCCGGAACCCATTAGTGAGGAGGAGGAAGACAGAAGCCAGAACCTGAGGGGTGGTCTTTATCCTAACACTCTTGGTAACCATGGGGTGATTTTAAGTGGCAGGTGGCATGGCAGACCTGTGTTCTCAGGATATCGTTCAAGTAGCAGCATATTAACATAGCAGTATCTCCGAAGGCAGCCAGATGGTCAAAGCTGTGCTGTGTTTTCAGTGTGGCCTCTCTAGAAGGTGCAAATCCCAAGAGGGCCGTGCTCCGGCCTGGTAACTACACAACAGCTCCTGCTAGGTCCGGATCAAGCAGTTACTTCTTTTTGTTGTTTTTAGGGGATTGAACCCAGGGATTCTTAATCCCTGAGCCACATCCCCAGCCCGTTTTATTTTTTTTATTTTGAGACAGGGTCTAAGTTGCTTAGGGCCTTGCTAAGTTGCTGAGGCTGTCCTTGAACTTGCAATCCTCCTCCTCTGCCTCCTGTGCTGCTGGAATTATAGAAGTCACATTTTTTTTTTTTTTAAGAGAGGGTTAGTGAGAGAATCAATTTTATTTAGTTTTTCATGTGGCTTTCGTTGCTCAGACACTTTGTTGTATACGTGGTGCTGGGGTTTGAACTCGCGTACTCTCACATACCAGGCATGCACTGTAAGGGCTGAGCCACCACTCCAGCACCAAGCAGTCACATTGTTAAGCACCTGACAGAACACTGGTTGCTGGGGTTCCCTCTCAGCATGTTCAGAGCCCCATATGGAGAAACAGGAGCCATGAGGTTCAGAGCACAATTCTGACATCCTGCGGTTCTGGCTTTGAATCTTGCCTACCCTGTATGAGGGGGCAACCCAAAGCAAGTTCCTTAGCATTGCTGGGCCTTGGTAAAGTGGGGTGCTAAGACTGTCTCCTAGGGTCTCTGTGTGGATTAAGATCAAGATGCAAATCCTTGTCACTTAGTTTGGTATTGTTAGTTAGTATAGAGGCTAGAAAACATTGACGATTATTCACATCATTCACACCCAGCCAAGGATGGACACAGAAGATGTGTGAAGACCACTGGCATGTATTACATGTCGCAGGAGTGGCAGGGCTTGCCGAGGAGGAGAGGAGGCCGAGGAGGAGGCCGGTTTCCACTTACTTGCAAGTAGGAGGCAGGAGACGGCCAAGGTGGCCAGGTGCCGGGCTGCAGGGCACAGCTGGCAGTGGCTGCTCAGCAGGGTCAAGATGTCCACAAAGAACCGGTGGCTCTTCAGGAGTGGGGAGTGGGCTCGGAAGGCAGGCAGCTTTAGTTCCTAGAGGACAGGTGGGACAGGTGGGGGTCAGTGTGGCCTCCTGAGAACCTCAGATGTCCTGGGACAGAGCACTCTGTGCCAGCCTGCTTCCCTGCACTCCCTTGTTCCTTCTGCCCCACATCTCAGGCTGGCAGCCCCTCTGTCCTAGAACCATTGACGGTGTCCCTTCCGCCCTAAGGACACACTGAGCCTAAGAGACCACAAGATGGAGGAAGCCAGCCATTCCCAGGGAAGGCTTTACTGTAGGTGACTTACAGGCCAGGCAAGAATGACGGCCTTGAAGCCAGACACCCGCGCCTGGATTTGGTTCCACTGCTCAGCCAAGTCCTAAGACTCTGGTCACCTGCCGTCCCTTTTTGATTCCTCCTCAGTAGCTGAAGATTAAATGAAAAAAATACATGCAAAAAAAATCTGTGAAAAGAGATGGGGGATATTATATAATGACAAAAGATCAGTAAGAAAACATGTGTATATATGTATATATACACATATAGATTATGTATACACATGTTATAAATAGGTCTTAATTTTTTTCAAGTCCATTTGGCCAATTTCCTTTGATTGGAGAATTTAATCCATTTCCATTCAAAGTTATTATGTATATATAAGAACATAGTCCTGCCATTTTGTTCATAGTTTTATTTTCTCTATTCTTTGTTCCTTTCTGCCTCCCCCCTCCTCTCTCTCTCTCACACATATTCTCAAATACCCAAAGCATCCATGTATAAAGCTAATACTATTAGATTTAAAGGGAAAAGTAGATGCCAGTACAATAAAACTAGGAGAGGAGTTACAGCAAAAATCCTGCAGCAGGACATCCACATACTCTAAGAAGAGCCAAGTGGCCAGGAGTGGAAGGGCGTGAGAGAAGAGAAAATGGAATGAGAGAGGGATTTAGAGAAGTATCACAGACTACAATGAGGTTATCACAAGGGCTTGGATTGTATTTGGAGTGAGATGGAAGACATTGTTGGATGTAGAGCAAAGGAGAAACAGATTTACACTGTGAAAGAACTGATGCTGGCTGCTGCATGCAAAAGAACCTACCATACGTAATGTTGGAAGCAGGCAGACCTTGGGAGGCTGATGCAATAATGTGGAAGGAAATGGTGGCTCAGTCTAGTTAACAGCAATTGAAATGGTCATGGAGAGAAGTTATGAGCTTTGGGTATATTTCAAAAGGTAGAAACAATGAGAGGGGAGTTCCGAATGACTCCACACAGCAACTGGCACAATTCAATTGACACCTACTATTACTGTATAAAATGTTTATACTATATTCACATCACTTCCCCTCACTTCACTCATATCTGAACTCAAGTGCCCCTTCTCTGAGGGGACATCCTGACCACATTATCTACCAGAAACTCCTTTTACTCTGCTTAGTCTTCTTTTCATTGCTATTTCATATATATTTGTTCATTTATTGTCTATGTCACATACAAGTCAGGGACAATATCTTGTTCGTAGATGTATATTTAGTCCATGGTACAGACTGACCTAAAAAATTATATGTTGAATAAAAAATAAAGAAACCAATTAAAAATGACAAAGATTGTGACTAGGCATTTCTCAGAATATATATGAATTACCAATACGTACTCGAAAAGATGGTCAATATCACTAATCAAGGGAATGCAAATTAAAACAATGAGATATTATTTTACACCCATTAAAATGACTAATAAAAGAATAGAAGACCCTGAAACAAACCTACAAATCTTTAAACATCTGATTTTTGACAAAGGAGGACAAATTATTACATGGAGGGGAGACAGCCTTTTCAACAAACGGTGCTGGACAAACTGGACAGCCACTTGCAGAGAGTTGAAATTACACCCGTATCTTTCACCTTGCATGAGAATCAAATCAAAATGGATCAAGGAGCTAGAAATTAAACCAGCTACCTTGCAACTGATGGAAGACAAATTAGGTCCAACCCTTTAGCATTTGGGAGTAGGCAAAGACTGTCTCAACATATCTCCTAAAGCGAAGAAAGTAAAGTCAAAAATCACTGCATGGGATGCCATAAAGCTAAAAAGCTTTTGCACTGCCAAGGAAATAATCAAAAGAGTCAAGAACTTTCCTATAGAATTGGAGGGAATCATGGGCTGTGATTCCTCTGACAGGGGTCTCAAATCCAGAATCTACAAAATCCTCAAAAATATCAACTTCAAAAACACAAACAACCCAATCAATACATGGGCCAAAGAACTAAATAAAAACTTCTCAGAGAACATTGATCAAGCCAATGAATATATGAGAAAGTGCTCTAAATCACTAGTAATCAGAAAAATGCAAATGAAAACTACATTAAGATATCACCTTACACCAGTCAGAATGGCAAAAATGAAGAAAATAAACAATAATAGATGCTGGAGGGGTTGTGGAGAGATAGGCACACTAGCACACTGTTGGCGGAGCTGCAGACTGGTACAGCCCCTCTGGAAAGCAGTGTGGAGAACCCTCAAAAAACTAGGGGTGAGGCTACCATATGATCCTGCTATTCCACTCCTGGGTATTTTTCCAGGGGATTTAGAATCAGCACATTACAGTGACACAGCGAAATCAATGGTCATAGCAGCTCAATTTACAGTAGCTAAATTATGGAAACAACCCAGATGTCCCTCACTGGACGAATGGATCCAAAAACCGTGGTACATATATACCATGGAGTTTTACTCAGCAATTAGAAACAATGATATTGCAGCTTTTGAAGGTAAATGGATGGCTATGGAAGAAATTATGCTGAGTAAAATCAGCATAACCCACAGAACCAAGGGCCAAATATCTTCATCTGTGGAGGCTGGAGCTAGACCCTGACCATTGAGAAAGGAGGTGTATTTTCATGTTTTAAATCTGAATAAGGTGTAATGTTATACAACCTAAGGCATTTGTAGAGATGTATCGGGAAGTGGGGGGACGGATAAGGGTAATTGGGGGGAGCTTTTGGGGGTCAATTTAATTTTCAGAATTTATATATAATATTTTGTTAGAAGATTGTTCAATAAATTTCTGAATAAAAAAGATTATAAAAAGCAAAAACAAAGTACAGTACAAAAACAAGGTAAGTACAGAGAACCTTACTTCTCACCCTGCACAAAAGTCACTTCAAAATGGATCAAATACCTAGGAATTAAACAAGAAACTGCAACTTCTGGAAGGAAACAGTGTCAATGCTCTAGCATGTAGGCACAGGCAAAAAACTTTCTCAATAGGACCCCTAAAGCTCAGGAAATAATGCCAAGAGTAAGCACATTAATGGAACGGCACCAAATTAAAATCCTTCACAGCAATGGAAGCAAAAATGTGAAGGAAGACATACAGAATGGAAGAAAATTTTGCTAGGGACTCTTCTGACAGAGGACTACTACCCAGACATAGAAAGAACTCAAAAAAACTTCACACTGAAAAAGCAAATATCCCAATTAATAAAGGGGAAAATCAACTGAACAAACACTTCTCAAAAGAAGTAGTATAGGGGCCGGAGCAGTGGCCCAGCAGTTTCAGTGCTTCTCGGGCATGTGCGAGAACATGGGTTTGAACCCCAGCACCACATATACAACAAAGTGTTGGAGCAATGAAAGCCACAAGGAAAAACTCAATAAAACTGATACTTTCTCTCTCACTGTCCCTCTCAAAAATAAATACAAATGACCAACAAATATATGAAAAATGTTCATCATCATTAGCAATTAGGTAAATGCAAATCAAAATTATACTGAGATTTCATCTCACTCCAGTCAGAATGGCAGTCATCAAGAATCCAATAATAAATGCCAGAGAAGATGTGGAGAAAAGGAACACTTTTACACTGTTGATAGGATTGTGGAAACTAGTATGACAATTCCTCCAAAACTAAGAATGGAGCCACCATATGTCACAGCTATATCCCTCCTCAGCATATATCCTGAGGAATTATAGTCCTCATTATAATGATACAGATACCCATTTTTAATAGCACCACAATTCACAGTATCCAAACCATGGAACCAAATGCAGTGTCCATCAACAGATGGATGGATAAAGGAAATGTAGTACATGTACATGTTGGAGTTTTGTTCAGTCATAAAGAATGAAATTCTGTCATTTTCAGGAAAATGGGTGGAACGTGAGTATATAATGTGAAACAAAATAAGCCAAACTCAAATTCAAGGGACACATTTCCCTCTCATATGTGGAAGCTAAAGAAAAAAAAAAAAAGGAGAGGTGAGACGGGAACTCTTGTGAAAAAATCAAAGGGATTGGTAGACTAGAGGAAAGAACCCAGGGGGAGGGAGAAAGAAGGTAGGTGGGGTCTGCTATGGAATGATAATGGCCAAATTATATTGTTATGTTGTGTGCACATCCAGATATGTAACAAATCCCACCATTACTATTATGTACAACTATAATGTTGAAAAATATGAACAAACAGTATAAGTGTGGAGGTGAGGAACTGAAATGCTCGTGCATTGCTGGTGGCAATGTAAAAAGGTGGGTACACTGTGGAAAACAGTATAGTGGCTACCAAAAATTTAACATAGAATTACCATCGAATGTACAAATTCCACTTTTATGCATATACACAAAAGAATTAAAAGCAAATAAACAGATACTTGAATAGCAACTTTCATAGCAGCACTCTTTATGTGCTAGCTCATAAATAGAAGCAACTGAAGTGTCCATCAATGAATGGATAAACAAAACATGGTATGTACATACAACGGAATATTATTCAGCTTTAAAAAGGAATGCAATTCTGATAAACATCACAACACAGATGAAATGGGAGACATAATGCCAAGTGAAAGGAAAAGTAAAATATTACGTGCTTCCCCTTACGTAAGGTACCTAGAATATTCAAACTTAGAACAGTGGTTACCGGGAACTAGGAGAAGGGGCTGAAGAACAGTCTTTATTTATGGATACAGTTTAATTTTGGGATGATGAAAAGGTTCTGGAGAGAGAGAATAGTAGTGGTCACATGTGACATGAACATGCTGAACACTACCTGAAAGTGATAAATTTTATGTTATAGGTTTTACCACAATTAAAAATATAAAATTAAAAAATTGTTGAAAGACTTGAATGTGTTATTTCCCTCTTTTCATATTATGGCATTTTATTTTAATGATCATTCCTGGTAGGAAGGCAAGACTATAGTTTTCCTAAATGTGGATTAAAAGCCACAGGAAATGAACTTTTTGGTTTCACATCTGTGGAATTAGTTACTTTGCCTTTGGAACTCAAGGATCTTTGTTCACATCTTTTGTCCTTAAATACATTTTATGGCAATTTACTCCCGTATCCATTTTCCCCAATGGTCTATGTGCTACAGTATGTCACAGCCAGCCTTACTTCAAAGTTTAGCAAATTTACTATCTTCATCGGATATTAATTGAGGAATGCTCCCAATTCTGCTATGGAGGAATGGTGAATATCGAAGAATATTGAATGGTAATTTAAAAGGATGATATTAATTTCAATATTTTCTAAAACCCTAGGGAGTGGGTTCAACTGCAAGAAACCAGGTGGGCCTGGGGTCAGGAATTTGAATGGAAGTATAAGTCATGTCTTCAAAGTAATTCTTACTTTCTGTGCCATCTGTTTCTAGTTGCTCCTCTTGGGGTTTGTTCAAATTTCATGTTTCCAAAGCGCATGACGGCTCCAGCCAGTCTGCAGCATCCATACTTCCCATCAGGAAAAAAGCGCAAGATGTCCACAGGTTGATGTAAAAAGAGAAACAGATGGTCTTGTCTTCTTATTCTTAATAGTTGCAGCAAGCATGTCACCCCACTGTGTGTCACACCTCCCCAACTAGGCTGTAGGCTGGCAGGAATGAGACACCACAGACCCCAGGGTTGATAGCTATGTTCAAAGAAATGCAAATAGGACCTGTTGGGCAGTTGACTACCAGTGGTCTGCTAATTCCCTTTAGAAAGAATTAGGTAGGCACAGACTTGGCTTGTACTTTAGAACTTTCCTTCAACAACCTGCTCCTCTCCTGTCCCTACCAGCCATAAATCACTAACTGGCTGTATGGGCTCATTTATTTTGCCTTTCATGGTTACGGTAGCAAGCACCATATCTGCTGGGTTTCTTGTTTGTGATTCCAGGTGTTCTCATTTTAATCCAAAGCAGGCCCCTTTCCAAGATTGGCAAAAGGATGTGTTTAAGAAAGGGAAAAAAAACACATCATCATAGAATTGCATCCCAAGAAGCTACTGTACCTGGTAAGATGTTCATTCTCATATATTCCAGGAAGGTGAAAATGGTCTGATCTTTCTAGTGGTTAATGTACAGTGTATCAAGAGACTGTAAGAAGTTCATACTCCTTACGTAGTAACTTCATTTCTAGGAATGCAGCATAAAGTGAATCTGATACTCAAAAAGAAAAAGTTTATCAGCCAAGATATTACTCACTGGGGTTGGGATGCAGAGGAGAGAGGACAAACATTTGAGACTAAACAATAGGAGAATGGCACAACAAACAATAGGACAAATACCCAACAAAATAGTAATATCCATTTAAATATGAAGGGTTTGTAACAAAACTTGGAATGCTTATAAGATGAAATTGAAAAAGCAAATTATAAACCAAATAGTATATGCAATATGATTATAAACATCTGTTGAAAAAACAAAATATCACAATAACCATACCGAAGCAAACCCAAATAGATTAAAAACAGAATACTTTAGAGATATACACCAAATAAAAGAGGTGCTTGCCGTTGAGTTGAAATTTGTTTCCATAGTTCCAAGGCTGCTCCACTGACAATGTGTACTTTTAGTCAGTAAACTTTGGACAGATGCAGCCCTCTACCACCAGAGCCCCTTCTAGAAGTCCCTTAAGAAGAATGGAGCACTAAGATTCTTTGTCATTCCTCACTGTCATGAGCAGAGTTTGCTGTGACAACAAGCCTTACTTCTGTGGCCAGCAATTCTTCATCCAAGCTTTCCACAGTAACCACTCCACAGGAGCAAATGTGAAAGGCAGAGGGATTTGCAGACACCAGGAGTTTGTCTATAGTGGGAAAATCATCATTATACAGCTTAGAGAAATCCAGAAGGCCTGAGAAAATTATTGACCAAAATTCACAGTTTACTCTTACAGCTTATAGCATACTTGTAAATAACTCAAAATAAAAACCTATATTCTGGGCCAAGCCTCTGCATCAATTTTTTATCATCATTAACTTGTCAGTCTTGTGTTAATGCCTCCCAAGAGAAGGCCAGGCTGGCTAAATCTGAACAAAAATTCAACTGCAACAGCTTGAATTGTTGTGGAAAAAAAAAACCACAAACACCAAGATAATGTGTGTTGGCAAAACTTTGAAAACAGAAATTTGGCCTAGATTCATGGCTGAAGACCAGAGGACAAAAAATGTTTTGTCAAATTGTAAGTAGAACACACCTGAGCTTGAAAGGTTAGGAGGCAGCCGGACTGTGGGGTCAGCACCCATGGAGCATCAGCATTGTAACCTGTCATATCACATCCTCACTCTCAGGAGGCCGAGTGCTGTTTAGCACTGCACCACTGACATGTCTAAGATCCCTGATGTGATTCACGTCATCAGGAAGCATAATGCAGGCGGAAGAAAAGGCAGGCTGTCAACAGTACGTTATCAACTGACTTCGCAGAATCATGTTAACCCCACTGCCCAATATTTGCTCCTGAGGAAGCTTTTTTTTTTTTTTAAAGCCAGTTGTATTTTCCTGTTTACCATTCACTGAAGTGAAGATCTGTTATCCTGAACTCCAATCTCAGAAAGAATAAATTGGGTTATATAAATATTCAAGTGGATCTATTTGGAAACAAGCTAAATATCAGCAGTTAAATGACTTAACTGCTGTAATATCCACACCCTGGTATTGTTATTTAATATACAAAGCCACATACACCATAAAATGGAAGAATATCAGAATAATTATGCTGACAGATGTCAGCCAGACAAAACAGTATATATTGTATGATTTTACATTATAAATTTCTAACATCTACAATCAGTCTCTAGTCTCAAAGCACAATGGTAGTTGCCTAGGAATGGGGGAATGACTCCAACAAGTAAGAAGCGGCAGGAGGGAGGGATCACAACAGATCCAGAGGAGACTTTTCAATGGATATGAATTACCTTGATTGTGGTGATGGTTTCACACATTCATGCTATACCACCATATCCCAAGTGTATACTTCAAACCTGTACAGTTTATCATAGGTCAATGATAATACTTTTATCAAATTTTAAAAATAAATTGGTTAAAAAGAAATCAAGGAAAAGTATGCATTTTAAATGGAAATCCATAAAAATTTTAAGTACGTTATTGACTTAAATGATTTTTATTTTGCTACTTGACAAAAGCTACATTTATGGCATACAAAGTGTTTTGATAGATGTATAATGGTGGAATGGCTTGATCCAGGTGATTAATATGTAGTTACCTCATATTTACCATTTTGGGTAATATTTTGAATATTTTCTTGGCAAATTTCAAGTATCTGATGCATCATTATTGACCAATCACCATGTTGCACTCATGAATTAGTCACCTGTTTCCACCCAGGAGTGGTATGAGTTTTGAGTTACTCATTTCATTGTCTTTGGATATATGACCATTGGGATTGCTGGAGCAAAAACTGCTGTATTTTTAATTTGAGAACTCTCTATATTGTTTTCCACAATGATAGCACCAATTACATTTCCACCAGCAGAATCTAAGGGTGACCCTTCTTTCACATCCTCACCAACACTTGCCGTCTCTTATCTTTTTGGTAACAGCTATCCTAACTGGTGTGGGAGATATCCAATGTGATTTGGATTTGTTTTTCCCAGAGAAGCAACAGTTTTGACCATCTTGTCCTGAACTTTTTGGCCATGTGTATGTCTTCTTTTGGGAGATGTCTTTTCAAATCCTGTGTCTACTTTTTGAATGGTTTGTTTTGAGTTGAGATCCTTACATGCTTTTGATATTAACTCCTTATCAGATGGATCATTTGCAAATATTTTCTAATATTCTATAGGTTGTTTTTTCACTAAGCATAATAGCTGTGCACTGTAGGGAGTATTAGGGTGGATAGGGAAAATGTCAAGGATTCCATTAGGCAAGGACTTCTTGGTCACTGACTGTTCCTGAGATTTTTTATACCAAATAAATGGCAAGAATGGGTGAATAGAGTGAAGAAAGCTCAAAAAAAGACAAAAATAAATGTAGTGTTAACGTGTAGAGATAGCGTTAAGGACTGGAAGATTTTGAAGGAGTCATGTCTGAAGGGACTGAGGAAGTGGGTCTGACCCATTCCTAGAACAAAGGTCCTGCTTAATTGAGTACAGGAGAGAAAGGGCATCCATGGTCAGAGTCTTGCTAGGGACTGGCTCTGGGCTAACACATTGTTTCATTTCCTTCACTCTAAAGAGGGTGACCCACCAGCCTGTTGTGATCTTTCATGCCCAGTTTATCTGTTATTGGCAAATTATTACAGTTCAGGAAATTTGAATATAATCCTCACATGGATAAGATTTTCTTTTGGTACCAGGATTGAATTTAGGAGTGCTTAACCACTAAGCCACATCCCCAGCCTTTTTTTTTTTTAATATTTTATTTTACAACAGGATCTTGCTATGTCTTTCTGGGCCTTACGATGTTACCGAGGCTGGCTTTGAACTTTCGATCCTCCTGCCTCATCCTCCCAAGTTGCCAGGATTACAGGTGTGTAGCACCATGCCTGGATAGATTTTCTCTTGTTAGTTCTCAGGACACTCTGAAACTTGTTTGGTAAGGATGGAAAAAATTCAAGATCATTTTTTAAAATGTCCCTGAAAATGACAATGGGTACTGGAAACAAGTGGACTGACAATACCCAATTTGGACCAGCAGATGTCAGACTTTACACAATAATCCATATGAGAAGGCCAAGGACTCAGCAAGATCAATGAATTCTTCTATCAATTGCAATGTAGCTGGTTTGATACCAAGCTCCTTGATCCATTTTGATTTGATTCTTGTGCAAGGAGAAAGATATGGGTCTAATTTCAACTTTCTGCAGGTGGATGACCAGTTTGTCCAGCACCATTTGTTGAAGAGGCTGTCACTTCTCCATGTAATATTTTGACCCCCTTTGTCAAAAATCAGATGTT